>JACXGI010000240.1:0-144521 GCA_016801175.1 Esox masquinongy | reverse complement strand
TCACCCTATCAGATTCATGATTACCAATGGTGACAAAGTAACTCTAGATGAGATCTAGATAAGATCTGAACCAATCAAGGACTGTCCCGGAGAGTCCTACCCAATTTTCCAGCCTATCTATAAGTGTTCTATGATCTACAGTGTCAAATGCTGCACTGAGATCTAATAGAACCAGAAATGTTATTTTATCTGAATCAGTATTCAGCCGTATATCATTTAAAACTTTAATCAGGGCTGTTTCAGTACTGTGGTGAGGTCGGAAGCCTAACTGAAATTTGTCTAAAAGACCGCTTGAGGTCACAACATTGCTGAGTTGATTGAAGACAACCTTCTCAATGATCTTGGCTATAAAAAGGAGATTTGATACAGGTCTAGATTTGTTCATTATAGATGCATCCAGTGTTCTCTTTTTTAATAGGGACTTAATGTCAGCTGTTTTTAGAGATGTTGGGAAAATGCCTGATTGCAGAGAGCTATTAACTATTTGCTGTAGGTCCATTGTTATGGAGTGAAACATTGTTTTAAAAAAGTCTGATGGCAGTGTGTCGAGACAGCATGTGGAAGTTTTAAGATGTCGAACTGTTTATTCTAGGGATTTTTGATCAATTGTATTAAATTGCGACTTAATAACCAAGTTATGTCTTGGTGGTCGTGGTGACGGTACAGTGTCCTTGTTAGACTGTGTAGTTCTGATGGTCCGTCTAATACTTAAATTTTTTCACTAAAGAAACACGCAAATGTATTACATTTCACAGTGGACATCTGCTTTATTGGGTTTGTAAGCTTGTCGACTATGATAAATAGAGTGCGGGTATTGTTGATATTCTTGTTGATCATTCCCGATAAATGTTGCTGTCTGGCCCTGCATAACTCATTGTTGAAGCTACCAAGGCTTTGTTTATAGATGTCATAGTGAATTTGAAGTTTAGTTTTCCTCCACTTACGTTCCGCTTTCCTACATTCTCTTTTCAGGGCGCTTACCATCATGGTGGTTCTCCATGGTGTTTTCTGTTTGCTCATAGTTTTCTTTTCCTTTACCGGTGCAACACGATCCATGACATTCAATATTTTGGCATTAAAATTATCCAGGAGTACATCAACTGACTCAGCACTTATTGTTGGAGAGATAGCTATGGCTTCCATAAACTGAGCATTGGTACTCTCATTAATGTACCTTTTCTTAACAGAAATAGAGTTTACTGGAACATTCGGGGTGATTAGTGATTCAAAAAAGACACAGAAATGATCAGACAGGGCCAAGTCTTTAACTATGACAGAGGAAATATCGAGACCTTTAGAGATAACCAGTTCTAGAATGTGGCCTTGAGTGTGTGTACGCTCTTTCACATGTTTGTGTGAGATCAAAAGTGTCAAGTAGTGCAAAACGTTCTTTGGCATTATTGTCCGTACTTTTATCTATGTGGATGTTAAAATCCCCTTTAATAATAAACAAGTCATAATCAACTGATATAACAGAGAGTAGTTCAGCAAAATCATCAATAAAATTTGCAGAAATCATGGAGGTCTGTAAATGGTTAAAAACAAAATTTTGGGGTTACCCTTCACTAGGCCAGCATCGAGGCCTCATCTGCTGGCCTAGTGATGACAGAATAAAAAAATATATATTTAAATTTAAATTTTATATATATTTTCAATTATGCTATATGTATTTTACAAAGTTTGTTCCAATCAGTCTATTAACTTAATTTCATTGCTATTCTCTCACTCAGTTGTGCTGTTTCCAGCGCAGCTCAGATAAATCTGAGCTTTTATCCAATCACATTTTCCACATATGCTGGCTCCAGGTGAAAATCTACCCTCAGGCCTATAGAATTTCGAGTGAATCCCATCTGTTGTTGAAGCAAATAGGGACAATGTTGGTGATTGTCACATTCTTCAACCAATCAGATATCGAGTTTGCCATGTTGAGCATATTCTTTGACACCCAGGAGCCTTCTAGCTTGTCTAGCCGCCTACGTCTGCATTTTTCATGTGGTGTGATCAGAGAGCCAGTTAGCTAACTCAAGTAAAACTAATTAGGACGTAATGTAGTAATCTAAGATTGTAATGTAATGTAATCTAAGATTAATTTTAACTTTACATTTTTAGATGCAGTGCTTTCCTTTAGATTGTTTGTTTAGATTATTACTTAGCCCTGCTTTTTTAACACACAATGGAGAAGAAATGGATTATGGTGGCGGATTTACTGGCAAAGCCTTTTTTGAGAAAAGCTGGAAATTGTGCGGAAGGGTCGACCAACTCTCTAGCTAGCAGCCCCGTCCCAGTCAGGGAAAGGATTTGTGTGGCACTTTCAATCGATTAACGACGAAAAGTACACCTGGCTTACAGCGGCGAACGAACATTATTGATGTGAGTTTGTTCTTGTTTCTTTCTTGTTTCTTTAGGAATGACATTGATTTGGCCTTTGCAATGTTTATTTGTGATGCAGCATCCTGTCATACAGCATAATTGTACTGTACATACTTTATGGTTTCAGTCACCATGTATTCATGTTTCTGTAATTAGTGAATTGTAAGCAAGGGCGTAGGAGCCGGGGGGACAGAGGGGACATGTCCCCCTCAATATTAGAAACGGTTTAAATTGTCCCCTTCAATAATGTTTTTATGTGTAATACTTTTATTTTGAAAAAAGTGATGCTTTGTAACATGTCTTGTCCCCATCGCCACCGCATCCAACATTCTCATTCATTCTTTAATGACGAGCAGTGATTACAGCAGTGTGTGTAGGCTGGCTAAATGGATTACTGTAGCTGTAAGTTTTGTTTTCACAGTAAGTACAATGTATATAAACGTCAGTACATTTTCATAGCTATAGAACGAATAAACATAAAATATAAGCTTTCTTCTTGCTAAAAATATTATTTTGCTAAAAATATTGCTAAGACGTAGTTAGCTAGCTATCTTTATTTTCAGGTTTTATCTAACAAATGTTACAGTAGCTTGCTTGCTAGAACACTAAGTAGTTCCTACGGCTGTGTGAAAAAGTGATACAGTAGTGAATGATTTGAAAGGAATAACACCTGCTAAAATAATTTGCAAAATCTCCATCTTAGTCTTCACCAGAGGGTCTGCAAGTAGTTAGCTAAGTAATCGACGAGCCACCACCAGTCAAGAATGAAGTGTAAGTAGCTGAGGTTCTTGGTAACAATCTCCACACCCCAGCTGGCAATTTTATTTCTTCAGTTTATATGTTTTAAATCATCTATATATAGCGATGGGTCCTAAAAGTGTGTTCAATATTTTTATATTATTTGTTTTATGCAATGTATGATCATTGCAAGAAGTGATAGACATGAACAAACAGGCAAGGAGGGAGAGAAAGAGGCCACAAACCAACAGGTGAATCATTGTCACAACTACATAGACTTGATCTGTCATCATGTAAATCAATCAGAGTGGGAGAGTGTCACAGTCGAGGTGAAGGACGTGAAGCGCAGAGCTGTTTGGAATCTCCATGACTTTAATAAATGTACTCTTATACAAAAACAACAACCGTGAATTTAAGTGTCATTCAATGCAAACACAAACAATGACCGACAACAGAAAGCTAAACTGCAGCAACTTGAATAGGATCCCCAACCAGAGGCAATAGGGAGCACCTGCCTCTGATTGGGGATAATTAAACATAAGTGCAGAGATGCCTTGAGGTGGAGCAGGACTTGGTGCCAGGACAGGTGGAGGCTCTGCCCCTGGAGCAGGACGTGGTGCCGGGACAGGTGGAGGCTCTGCCCCTGGAGCAGGACGTGGCGCTGGGACAGCAGGTGGCGCCGGTGCAGGACGTGGCGCCAGGAAAGCAGGTGGCGCCGGAACAGCAGGTGGCAGTTCCGCCCCCAAAGCAGAACGAGGGGAAGGGATGGAGGACGCTCTGCCCGTACCTGCATGGGGAGCCAGAGCGAAGGGACGCTCTGCCCCCGAATCTGTACACGGCGCCGGAGCGGGAGCAGGAGGCAGTAGGGGAGCAGGAGGACGCTCCGCCCCCGAGTCAGTTCGGGGCGCTGGAGCACAGGGAGGCAGAGGCAGGCTCCACTTCCAAAGCAGGACGGGGTGCCGGCGTAGAGAGAGGCTCCGCCCCCCAAAGCAGGACAGGGTGCCGGAGCAGTGGGAGGCTCCGCCCCTGAAGCAGGACGGGGCGCCTGAACAGTGGGAGGCGGTGGCGACTGGAGGGGCCCAACAGCCCGCCACTCCGGAGGCGGTGGCGGCAGTGACTCGTCGTCCCACTCCTCCGGGGGTGGTAGTAGGGGCCCCCCGTCGAGCCACTCCAGAGGCAGTGGTGGTAGGGGCACATCCTCCCACTCCTCCAAGGGAGGCTCAGGGCAGGGGACCGGCACTGGGGTTCTGGTGCGGGGGACCGGCATTGGGGTTACCAGACAGGGAAACGTTACAAGGGACTCCGGGCTGGGGGCCGGTGCAGGAGCCCTGGTGCATGGTGCCAGTGTAGGTGGCACCCAGTCCCCAAGCGTGGAAGGCAGAAGAGTGAGGCAGCAGGGGCTCCACGTCCCACTCCCCCGAAGGCCCCCATAGCCCCCACCAAAAAATGTATGGGGGTCTCCTGAGCTGGTCGCTGGGCCTGCCTCCAGGAATGCCGATGTTGTCCCGGCCGGCGTCGCTGCCGCCCTAGAGGCATCTCTGCAGTCAGGCCCTGATTGTGGCCTCCAGGTACATAGAGATGCCTAGAGGCACCCAAGCCAGGACCTGACAGAGGCCACAAACCAACAGGTAAGATAGTGAGAAGTATTAATTCAAGGCGGTCTATAGGAGCAGATAGGGAAAGCTGGACGAACATGCATGACTGTGATGTTACCGACATCATTGTAGTATTAGTCATTTTAAAAATGAACTCTGGTTACATTATCATCTATCTGAAATGCCTTTCTAGCTGACAAGTCCCACCATGCAAAAAAATCACACAAGGTATAATTTACCAATGCTAGTTAGGACTATTGCATGTTCAGAAATCGCTACTTTCTTAAAGTAAAACTGTACGCAATATTCACATTGAACACTGGAGTCCTATCAAAACACATATACAGTGGATATAAAAAGTCTACACACCCCTGTTAAAATGCCAGTTTCTTGTGATGTAAAAGAATGAGACAAAGATAAATCATGTCAGAACTTTTTCCACCTTTAATGTTACCTATAACGTGAACAATTCAATTGAACAACAAACTGAAATCTTTGAGGGGGAAAAATAAAAAAACTCACAATAACCTGGTTGCATAAGTGTGCACCCCCTTAAACTAATACTTTGTTGAAGCACCTTTTGATTTTATTACAGCACTCAGTCTTTTTGGGAAGGAGTCTATTAGCATGGCACATCTTGACGTGGCCCACTCTTCTTTGCAAAAGCGCTCCAAATCTGTCAGATTGCGAGGACATCACCTGTGCACAGCCCTCTTCAGATCACCCCACAGATGTTCAATTGCATTCAGGCCTGGGCTCTGGCTGGGACATTCCAAAACATTAATCTTCTTCTGGTGAAGCCATGCTTTTGTGGATTTGGATGTGTGCTTTGGGTCGTTGTCGTGCTGAATGGTGAACTTCCTCTTCATCTTCAGCTTTCTAATGGACGCCTGAAGGTTTTGTGCCAAAATTGCCTGGTATTTGGAACAGCTCATAATTCCCTCCACCCTGACTAAGGCCTCAGTTCCAGCTGAAATAAAACAGCCCCAAAGCATGATGCTGCCACCACCATGCTTCACTGTGTGTATAGTGTTCTTTGGGTGAAATGCAGTGTTGTTTTTGCGCCAAACATACATTTTGGAATTATGGCCAAAATGTTCAACCTTGGTTTCATCAGACCATAACACATTTTCCCACGTGCTTTTGGGGGACTTGATGTTTGTTTTTGCAAACTTCAGCTGGGCTTGGATGTTTTTCTTTGTAAGAAAAGGCTACCATCTTGCCACCCTACCCCATAGCCCATTCATATGAAGAATACGGGAGATTGTTGTCACATGTAGCACACAGCCAGTACTTGCCAGAAATTCCTGCAGTTCCTTTAATGTTGCTGTAGGCCTTTTGGAAGCCTCCCTGACCAGATTTCTTCTCGTCTTTTCATCAATTTTGGAGGGACGTCCAGTTCTTGGTAATGTCTCTGTTGTGCCATATTTTCTCCACTTGATGATGACTGCCTTCACTGTGTTCCATGGTATATCTAATGCTTTGGAAATTCTTTTGTACCCTTCTCCTGACTGATATCTTTCAACAATGAGATCCCTCTGATGCTTTGGGAGCTCTCTGCGGACCATGGCTTTTGCTCTGAGATTCAACTAAGAAAATTTCAGGAAAATCCTACTAGAACAGCTGAACTTTATTTGTGATTAATCAGAGTCATTTTAAATAATGGCAGGTGTGTAGTGACTTCTATTTAACATGAGTTTGAATGTGATTGGTTAATTCTGAACACTGCCACATCCCCAGTTATAAGAGGGTGCACACTTATGCAACCAGGTTATTGTAAGGTTTTTATTTTTCATTTTTCCCCCCCGAAGATTTCAGTTTGTTTTTCAATTGAATTGTTCACATTATAGGTCACATTAAAAGTGGAAACATTTCTGACATGATTTATCTTTGTCTCATTCTTTTACATCACAAAACCTGGCATTTTCACAGGGGTGTGTAGACTTTTTACATCCACTGTAACTACATATTATATAGACATTTTGGTGTGATACATTAACATTCACACTGTAGTCAATTGCCCCCCCCCCAATATCAGTCACTCCTACGCCCTTGATTATAAGCCTCGTGTTTAATCACTTTATTCCACTGTCACTGTGAATATGGGGTGGTTACGTCACATGACAATTGCCTATCGCCCAAATGTCATGGTGAGGTCATTCGAAGGCGGTTTCATTGCGGGAGGAAAGCACTGAAGGCTTAGATGTAAAATACACGGCCCGCTACTGCTGCGGACAGTGCTGTTGGCTATGCTGATAATACGGGATTCCACTAGCACTGTTTTGAAAAGACCCAGCAGCCTAAACGTCACAAATTATAATTGGCCCAAACACAGTAAGGCAGGCATATAGCCTATAAATACTGTTCTGGTTTTATAGTAGGCTGGACAGACGAAAAAATTCTGGATGAAACTTATATTGTTGTTTGTCATGGAGGCCAGTTTCATAATATTACCTTATATCCAAGCTGCTTGCTGTAGTTTAAAAGAAATCGCCAGAAAACAGGCCTAATTTTGGGGCTTTTTTCACCATGGCTCTTCCTATCATTTCTATTGAGCGCTGTGGCACCGACTCTACTTCAGAACACGCTCCAAACTTCCAAATTTCCTTGAACAAACCGGGTACTAAATATCTTATTCACCTGGGCTTTCTGCCACCTACTCATCAAAAGCACAACCTTTTCCTCTCGTGGTTAAAAATGTTTCTTCAGAGAAAGTGTAAAACCTTATTAAATCCTGTTTCGGTATTATTTGTCTAATTACGTCAATTTTAAGCCTTCATCTTAACATTTTAGTTAACCAAATCAATTTATTATTATTTTTCTTTTGTTTTTGTTTGCCTAATGGATGACAGGTAATTTACGTTGTCATGTTTGTTAGTAGGTTTGAAATTGAGCGTATGATGCGCACATTCTTGTACTAACAAAACCGTACGGTCAGTCATTGCTTAGCTGCTGGCACTCATTTTTAGATCTGAAGCAGTTGCTGCCTTAGATTATGAGCACAGCACCCACCAGCAGACAGATAAAGGGTAATTATGAAGGTAAAACAGCGACATAAGTTTTTTATAGTTGTAAATAAGGTCGCACATTTTGTCAAAAAATATTTGCAAACTTGGAAAAATGTTTTGCACACTTGTAAAAAATATTTGCAAACTTGGAATTACTTTTGTAGTTGTATAAAAATGTGCATAACTGTAACTTGATATTTGGAACAATGAAACTCATTAATAACACTTGCCAATGTAAAATACAGACGCTCAGAGTTTTGTCACAAAAATGTTGCTAGAACTGTGTCAAATTGATTTTTATTTGTAAGTCACAGTCTGTGGTAGTATGTTTCACTGCGTTTGCAAGGGGAGATACCCATGAGCACTCTGATTGGCATGGCATAGCTTTTCTGACCAATTAACTGAGGCTGTCACGTTTTCACCTTTTAACCAGTCTGAGTAGATTCTGGAACACCAGTGTTTAAACTCGGTAGTGATAAATAGCAGAGGAAGAAAAACAGGTCTCGGCATGTTCGGCTTCGCCTACCTGCTCGCACCTCAGTTGTTGATACTATACCAAACCTTTAATCAGTTCATTCAACGCAACAATTCATTTGAAAAGTACAAAAAACTGTTTTGAGTGAAAACAATATACACGCTATAGGAACAATAACGGGCTAAATTACTACAACGGAAAAATTGTAATTAGCTAGGAATTGACATTGCAAGTTACCTACTGAAACCTTACCCTGTTCTCTGGAGCAGAAATTCCTATAAAGTATAAAAGAGGGATCAAATAAAGGCTTAACCTTTTGCCAAACAGTGGTGACAGCCCTGGCAGATTAAACAAATGTTTTGAACAAATGCAAATACATCAAATGATAAACAAAAATACTCAATAGTTATGATGTGAACCATATTAAACTGGAATGTATACGCCCAAACTAGTCTAATACGAAATATTAATCATGCAAAGTGAATTTCTATTATTCCCGTGGTAAATACATATCCATTTCAAAGGCAAAACGGTAGTAGCCATGTAAGTTCCTTGCTAGTTGCTAGATGGACATTTGAGTAATTTAACTATTAGACTCCAGTAAAAATGTGTGCATTGATTTAGCTAGGTGGAAAAATCATCTAAAAGGTTTGTTATCCTATTAAAATTGAGGTAGGCCCAGGCTATGAGAAGCCGACTGTGCTTAGCCCTGTTGTTTTTTGTTAGAAGGTGAAAACGTGTTGCGTTCACGATGCATTCAGTTCATTGGTCAGAAAAAGCTATGGCCTGCCAATCAGAGTCCTCATGGGTCTCCGCTTACAAACGCTCCGCTTACAAACGCTGTGAAACGTACTACCGTAGACTGTGATTTACAAATAAAGATAATTTTGTCACAGTTCTAGCAACATTTAAGTGACAAAACTGAGCATCCGTATTTTACATTAGCAAGAGTTATTAATGAGTTGCATTCCAAATATCAAGTTAGTTACAATTATGCACATTTTTATACAACTACAAAAGTAATTATAAGTTTGCAAAACGTTTTTACAATTACAAAAGTAATTCTAAGATTGCAAATATTTATTTACAAGTTTGCAACCATTTTTACAACTAAAACACCTATTTTGCTGTTTTACCTTCATATGTAATACCCACCAATGGCGAGTGAGAGGAGCATGAGAGCTCAATAGGCTTCACAGCAATATTATAATAATGGCAATCGGCTACACAGCGATACGACATTTAATGGCATTTAACATTAAGATGTATTAGCAATTATATATACTGACGGTGTGTATTGCACCTGTTGTGATGGTGGTATTGCTTAATGTTGCTTTTAGGGAGGGGATTAGGGAGCAATTTTAGCAAGAATAGCGACATTTTGAAACGTCTTTTATCTATAAAAAAGTACTATATTTAAATTAATAACTCTGCAGGGCTGCTTGTTGTTAACGGCGAAGATTTTGGCATGAGAAATTGGCAAATCAGCTACTACAACTACCGTTGGCCGCTTAAGGCTAGTTAAACAAAATCAACCTCTCCATATTGTGTTTTGCAGAGACTTTCCTCTCAACCACGGGAAAAATTTAAAGAGGCGGGTGGGATAGGCGTGGCGCAACACACTTTTCACTGAAAAACTAATTCGTAGACTAATATTGAAAGGTACAGAAAAGAGCGAACCGGCAGGAATATTTGAGGGGGGAGTGGTTACGTGGAAGTGAGCGAAAATGCTACGCAGCCATGTTCTTGGTATGCTCCCTTTTTCGTGGCTAACCTGCCTCACAAGGGTCTCTATTTGTAATACACCAACAGATTACATGACACGTTATGAAAACTGCCTCATAAATTGATCCTCATCAGCGCAGGTTTTTCTCTGATCGGGTAGGAAAAAAACCTAAGGATTTTCATTCGTTGTCCTTATGCTGCCATCTCTTGGAAGTATATAGTACCTTCATTTGGAAAACGTTTCTACAATGTCACTAAGTTTATGGACATCGTTACTAAACTGCTAATCAGAATTTTCCTATAACAACTAACATTAGCATTCACCATTTCAGAAATACACATTACCTTACGAACACTGAACCCGCCTAAGTTTCCCTATGGAAAAATGCTATACATGCGGACGACGCTGTATAGCATTCAGATCTCTCAAATATTTGTATATTTTCTGATTTTTTAATGTCGGACACCATTTTAACCAGCAAGACCTCCCCTTTAAAATAAGATATGATTGGGCTGCACCATTCACTGTCATCAAATGCAAATCTCCAAAAACTTTTTTCCTTTAGAACTCTGAGCTCCGCCCATTGGTTGCCAATGGAGAGACTGCTGGTGCTGGTGTACTGAGGCAATTATCTCAAAATATATATTTTTCAATTTCGTCAAGTGGGGCATCATTTTAATCAGGAGAATCTCCTCTTTTTAGTAAAATATGGTCAGCGCCATTCACTGACTTCAAACACTAGACTAGAAATAGTCAGAAAAGGCAATTTTTTTATATACTTCCACGTAACGCAGGTTTAAGCGCAATTAATACAATATAGGACCAGCTGTTTACTTCCTATACCAGTTATTTTTCATTTTCATCATGAAATGAGGTTAAAGTAGTAAAATAAACGAGGAGACCTGTTTTGGTTCCATTTTGAGCCAATGGAATTTTAAGCTTCATTCAGGTCAGAAGAGGCTCAACGAAGGTTTGTTTCAATTCACTTGCTATGGGCATGTGCTAGCGTTCCAGCTCAGCCAGCATTCTTTCGCCGTTTTTGAGGCTAGGGTAAATTTTTATGCATTCTATTGTCCAGCCTATTTATAGAGCCATTTACGATGCTTCCCAATAGTGTACTTAGCTAAATTCCCGACGGTAATATTATCTTTCCTTGATCTGCAAATGCGATCAGAGATGTGCTTTATTTAGTGATGTGAGCACTAACCCAGCAAGCAACACGCCAGCAGCCCATCAGCGGCCCAGTAGCTTTTTGCCGCTGAGCTTTTCTGCAAAGCTGCGGGCCGCCTTTTTTTATAGCGCGCGTCGCAGTCGGGCCACTGGTGGGCCGCTTTCATTACAATGCCTTCTAACAATGATCAGCGGCTCACCAGCAGCTCGGCGGCGGCTAGTCACTTTTATGCATTAAACCCAGCCCCATGCCCCAATATTAGGTTTTATTTATACTAATCCTTAATAATAATTTTGGTCATATCACAAATGGCAATGAACTGAATTAAATCTAAACAGTTTATTTCACATAGTGCAAGATGCATACAAAAAAACATGCATTATACAGCAAGCATACAAAACAAACGTGCAAATGAATGGAAATAAATAAAAAAATCAAACAGTGCAATCTGGGTAGTATTTTGATATAGCAGCAATCTGGGTAGTATTATTGAACATTTAGATATGGCAAGTATGACAGTAATATACTTAAGTGTGACAGAGCAGCAATCAATAGAGTTATTGAATATTATAGATACATAAATGCAATAAGCTTATGAATGGTGGCATAGCACACTACAACTACAGTAAGAATTAAGAAGAACATTCACACACAGCTTTAAATATATCAAGAGGATAATACGATCATATACATAACACTGTGTATAGCAGCAGTTTAAAAAGAGTACTGTAGATTAGCAGCAATATTGGTTGTGCTGGAGCTGTGTCATTCATATTCACGGCAGGTCCCTTGTACCGCCGCAACGTCTTCTCTCACCTGCATGGTCAGCTGCCCCGTTAAGGTACCTGGTGACCTGGTTCTGGACAGCCTCGTCAGTGGCATCCCAGTTGGAAGGATTCTTCCTTATGGCTCCTATAATACAGTAATCTGATATTGTACTTAAATGGTCTGACAGGATTTTGAGAAAAAGTCATTATAAATTAACCACAAGAATCTAATAACCATGTACAAAATAACTTACATTGACGCAGGTCTTCCAGGTTGTCCAGGGGGAGATGAATACCCTGAACATTGGGGAATGACAACTCCCCCACCGAGCCATTTGCTTGGACACAAGCGAGCACTGTGGCCATCTTGTTCGATAGCTTGCGCAGTTCTTCACTCACTGTGCCCATGTGGAGCAAGTGAGGTGAATTACATGGACCTACAAAAAAGCAGTTAATCACCGTCACATACCACTTACAAATTGCACGACATTCAAGACAAATGAAATGTTTCATGAAGACAACATGCTAGTGCAACTATAGTCTTGTTTTTACCTGATTGTAGAGCCAGCTGTGCCCTCAGCTCGACATTCTCTTCAGTCAGACGTTTATCAGAAGCTAAAAAGCACAATGAAATGTCAATAGTTTAATAGTGAAATAAACATAATGTAATTTCAGAAAGGCTGTACAGTATTGCATTTTAGTAAAGGGCACACATTCAGACAAATGCAGTTTCATGAAGACAAGATGCTAGCGTAACTATAGTCTTGTTTTTACCTGATTGTAGAGCCAGCTGTGCCCTGAGCTCGACCTTCTCTTCAGTCAGCCGCTTGATCTTCTCCAAATGTTCTGAAAGTAAAGACATCACAATGAATGTGAACAGAAAAATGAAATAATTTGCCTTTTGTCCAACACGTTTTTGACACCATTTTTCATTGAAATCAGACCACAGATCCATGTGGAACAGTTCTGCCATTCCAAAAACACTTTTCAAACCCTTTTTCTTACACAAATATGCATTGTATCACAATAAATGTGAACAGAACAATGAAATTAGTCACCTTTTAAGCAAGCAGTCCAATATGTTTATGACACCCATAATTATTTCACTATTCATTGAATATCATTGAAATCAAACCACAAACAGTCATGTGGAACAGTTCTCCCTTTCCAAATAGACAAAGCAGACAATATCTATAATGATCACATTTGTATTACATTATTTCATGATAAATAGGTTATTTGATGTTACTTACCAGACTGTTCTTGCGTTAGCGTTAGCATGTTGTTAGCATTCGTCCTTTGTTGTCCGGTAACTCAGCTATCCAGCGTTTGAAAACAATAACGGACTATGGCTACATTTTAGTAAAAGTGTTTTTACGTTTTGCCATTTCATACTAATAATACTTATAAAACTGTTGAAAACACATATCCTTTCTTTGTCTGTTTGACACGTTAGCGTTCCGCAAGGACACAATGCTAAAATGTAAGCAAATGCTAAGTTAGCATGCTAGCTAAGCTAAGCTAACGCACTGCTTCCACCTCCTCTAGTCATCTCCTCTAGCACATACAGAAAACAAAACTTATTATGTCCCACCCCGCAACCTTTTGATTTGCTCGATTACATAACAGATACCTTCCCCTGATTGGGTAAAATAAACTATTTTGCCTAGCAACAGCCTTCCATTGGATGCTGTCACCCAACAGCCCATCCATTGGTCAGGTGCACAAGGATTTGGTTGCATTTGGACAGGCTGACGACAACCAGGAAATGTGCCACGTAAACACAAAGCGCGTCTGTGTTTTCAGCGGAATCTCAGGAAAACAGCAGAGCAAGCAGAGTCTCTCTATCACAAACCGTTTTGAAAATATGTAATACTATGTAATTATTATGCAAATTTGCCTCAGGCGTGGGCGGTAGCGCCTAGTCCGTCCTCAGGGGGTTAGTAACATAAGTTAAGCATCTGGGTTAAGTGAATAAACCCACACATACCTATGTAGCAGTCCTCCACATGGTGCCGTGGAGTACTGTGCTTGCTCCATCCTAAAAATAAACATAAAAGTTGGTGAACAGGTAAATATGGTGAAACCAAGCAAACATTGCAGCAATTACCAGATCAACATGTAATTCACATACCTCCAGGGCTGCAATCCACAGGGTGTTGTGGTGTAGATGTGCATCCTTGGGGTGGTAGGGTCCCACGCTGGAACGATTTTCGCTCCTCTGGCGATACACACGTCCAGTCTCTCACGAATCTAGGAAAAGTTATAAGGTTTTGTAAGCATTTACCCTGCAAAACACATTTTCATCCCAAGTTTCAAATTATTACGTTTTCAAATTTACCTGCATGTTTGATGAGCTTATAAGGGACATCATCCCAGGTGTCCTCAGGTGGTGAACAAGTTCTGGCAAACTTGTCGTGGCTGAAGGACGTCCTGCTGGTGATGCTGTGTGGTGGCCAGTAGCAAAGTCCCCCCTTGGAGCCACAGGCGTGGAACTACTGCCACACAGTCATCCTCCGGGAACAAAACTATAGAAAACGTCATGATCTGAAAGCAATGTTTAGAAAAGAGGTTTAGAAAAACGGCAACATAAGACACACACAGGCTAGCTAAGAACACTGTGGATACACAAAGACACACAAGATACCTCAGTAACGGAATTGTAACAAGTGCACGTTTAGCTAGTCTAGCTAAATGTTACTGCCAAGAGTAACGTTATCCACATGACGATTTAGCTAACGTTACGTATCAATTGATATAAGTTACAAGGAATAAACACATATTATATAACATATTCTACCTTTGTTGATACAATAAGAAACACTATTTAGCCAAGTTAGCTAACATTACCATACCTGTTCAACTGTTGATATGCGAAGGAACACAAAACATCCGAACTTGAGGATAAACGAAGAAAAAATAGTAAGCTACCAAACTTGTGGACACACAAAGAAACACGAGTTACTGTAGGTATTTCATCTCAGGCCAACGTTGTTTTTTACAAACTCTTCTATAACTTGTTTTCCCGCCAATGGTTTGGAACTTGCGTTCAGCTACCAGTGACTTTCACTAAAGAATTTGAATGTTAATAGAATATTGCAAATCATTGTTTAATACAAAACAATCATTACGTTCTTACTCAGTAGCCTAACAACACTTAGTTATTTATAATAACACAGAACAGAACTCACCATAGCTTTGTATGTGACTCGGCGTTCAATAATTATCAGTCCGATGTCGAGAAAAATCTTGATCTTCGTTTGTTTCGGGAGTTCATCAGATCGTTGTAAAACAATGTCATAATCCACATGATGTATTGTCCAATTCAGAGCATATAGCTTATACCTTACACCCTTTGAAAAAGAGTTCTTCGTTTTCCTGAACGAGATTTAAAGAACCAAGTCATTAAAATGATCCAGTTTTCACATTACTACAACGCTGGATTCCTAGCTTACAAAATGGCCATTGTCTCGCCTTATGTGCAATTCACATTTGCTACAGCGCCATATATGGACATGGCGGTGTTTAAACACAGTAAACAACTGGCCCCCATGAAGCGAGTAAAGTCCAGGCTATGCAAGTAGTTGAGCCGGTATGCAGTGGAAAAGGGCCATTAGTTCGGGAAAAAAATTATGGTAAGCAATGGTGAGAGATGGCTGTTTCTATGTGTTTACTGTAAATGTCTACACAAAGGTCCTTTACACAAGCAATAGTGCATAAGTCAAAGTCAATTTTATTTATAAACTACCAATGTTGACCAAAATTCTGTACACTAAGATTTAACAATATTAAAATAAAGTTAATACAAATAATCAGTACAAGAATAAAAGGGGTACAATAGCACCTCTGCCTGGAAGAAAATGGCAACACAAGCAGATACAGCAGTTCACAGCACACGCCCTCTCTTCGGCGGCTAGCTGCCAGCGTAAAGCATACGGGCCGCTGGTGGAAAGCCGCCTGAGATGCAAATTAGCTGTTGCAAATGGAGATCAGGAGAAAAGCGGCAAAAGCTGGTGGCCCGCTGGTTGTAGGACATTATAACCTCCAGCGGCCCGCCAGCAGCAAAATGCCGTCGATTGCTCACTGGGAAGCTACAAAGAATGTGTATTAACTGTAGTTATTTTGTTGACAGCTGTGTATTTTGCCATTATATAGCCTTAAGAAGCCATGCATGCTAAAGTTATTAGCTTTTCGTCCATAAAGCTGAAGTTACTAATCATTATTGGTAAGTGGGATAAATATCCCCCCCCATGGAAATCAAATGCTCGTCCAACACTTCTGGTACCGGGCCTGTATCTACTCGACAGGTAAGCAAGGACAGTAGCAAGCTAGTAGATAACTGTAGCAGCCATTGAGATGTACAAAAGTTGATCAGGGTCTAATGACTTTCAAGAGGGGATGATTACTTTGTCATTTAAATTACGCTATATGGGCTTAGAATATACAATGAAATGCTAGTATAGGCAAATATTTAGTGGAATGTTATGTTTATGTAATCAAAAAATTTGCTAGCAGGGTCACTAAAACTAGCTAAATATGCTACCGTTAGCAATAAATGCTAATGACGTTAGCTAGCTACTAACGTTAGCTCAAATATGGTTAACTAGCTTCACTCTAAGCTATCGTTACTCCATCTAAAATTATTCTGATGACATGGACATAATAAGAAATGGTTTAGCTATTAATAATTTGCCTTTTTAGAAACGGTGTCATGTTTTCCAGCCTCGGTAGCTAATCTATGCTCAAGTAGCTAAATTATTTCTCTGTTTTCATTTGTACAATGACTTGCTAATATAAGCAAATATTTAGTGGAATACAACGTTGCCATGAATATTTCGTCAAAAGGAATTGCTAGAAGAGCCTCAGTCTAAGCTAACATTAGTTCACCTTAAATCATCCTGGTGACATGAACATTATAATCAATGCTTTAGCTATTAATTGCCTTTTGTAGAGAGGGTGTTATGTGTTCAAGCATCTGTAGATAATCCATTCTCAGTAGTTAAGTAATTTCTCTTTTTTTCCTTTGTTTGTACAATTCCATTTCTAACTGAGAGAGGGTAAACTCATCAATTGCACCTTTAAACTGTAGCCATGGCAGTTCAATTAAAACAATATCTGAGTTTTAATTTAACAACAACACATGGGAACGCAGGCTATATGCTCATGCCCTACCAAAGTCGACATTTTTACAGTAAGAATTGGGTGGGTATTTTCCAAATAAATTAAAATCTAGGTATTGGTTTTGTTGTTGCAACCTGTAATAGTCCCTTGATCATCAAAATTAAACAATTTTAAGATTGTTTGCTCAATCATGGATGTTATTACTAATACTTAGGTAAACACACCTTTGAAAATGATCATGATTATCTCTTCTAACCCCATCATTATCTTACAACAAAAGGGGAATTCATTAATATGCTCTGCGCTGGGGAAGACTGATAAACTTCCAGTCCATATATTAACCATACAATTAGGCTACATTTATTTCAATCTGAAAAATTCAAACAACTACCTAGTTTAATTGTTTGGTGCTTAAGGTGGTTTACTGCTCTGATAGTGTCAGACTTTTGAAGGATTCATATTTATCTGATAAATATTGTTAAAAAATTGTATTAGTAAATGTTCTGAAAACAATTGCAGTGTTACATGCAAGCAATTTCAGTTTGACCGAACAGTGGCGGCATAATAGCCATAGCACTATCTGTTGTTCTTTTACACTTAGTGAGATTACATTTGGTACACATGATCTGGGTTGTGATTTTACTTTATATATGAATGATGTTTCAAGTTGGACACATGGGGGCACTATAGGAAAGGAAAAAACAGATGTTGTTTTGCTTGCAGCTATGGATAAGCTGAAAAAAAATTGTAATCTGGCTGGTAATGGTTTCAATGCTGAAACCCATTAAATTCTGCTTGCAGCTTAAATTAATATTGTGTTTGTGTCTGTGTGTTCTATGTTTTCCCCTCATGATCCAGACATTTTGGGAATGAAGTCTCCTGCCACAAGAGCTTCAGAGGCGGTGAGCATTCATGTCATCCTGACATAAAGACAGTGAATGGATACAGTGCACACTAGTGGCAATTCTTTTGCCACTAGTGTTAGTGTTGACTAAAACTTAAGCTTCTCTTTTCAAATACATAAATGCTTGTAGTGCCCCAAACACTAAGAACATGAATCCTTATGTTCTGTTACTTTTCCATCATGCTGGCCGGTAGGATTTTTAACACAGTTGGGGTGTGCAGTAATACAAGTTAGCTGGTCATTCCCACAAAATTATCCATGAAGTAGCTCTGTAATCCAATGGCCACCGTAATAAGCATTTTGTGTAAAAACCTTTATCTTTGGCATGCTTACATTTTTTTTGATCAAGCATTGGAACAAGGTTTATGGGTGAGAACAGGCACCCAACAGATAGACTTGTCCATCACTATTAAGTATTAACTGCAGTATATACTGTTGTGCTCAAAATTTTGCATACCCTTGGAGAATTGGTAATATATGTACCATTTGTAAAGAAAACATGAGTGAGCAGGCAAAACACTTTTATTTCGTATGGGATTCACATTCAACTGTAGGTCATAACAGAATGACAACAATCATAAAACAAAACATGGCAACAAAGAAATAAATGAACTGACTCCGGTTCAAAAGTCTGCATACCCTTAGTTCTTAATACTGTGTATTGCCCCCTTTAGCATCAATGAGAGCGTGCAGTCTTTATATAATCTTTATAAATAGTTGTCTATGAGGCCCCGAATTCTTGCAGGTGGTATAGCTGCCCATTCATCTTGGCCAAATGCCTCCAGGTCATGCAAAGTCTTTGGTCGTCTTGCATGAACCGCACGTTTGAGATCTCCCCAGAGTGGCTCGATGATATTAAGGTCAGGAGAGTGTGATGGCCACTCCAGAACCTTCACCTTTTTTTGCTGTAACCACTGGAGGGTCAACTTGGCCTTGTGCTTAGGGTCATTGTCATTCGATTACCTTGTTACGCAGGTCTTTTGACAGTTCTTTTCTGCTCCCCATGGCTCAGTATCTAGCCTGCTCAGTGCATCCACATGAGAGCTAACAAACTCATTGACTATTTATACACAGACACTAATTGCAATTTAAAAAGCCACAGGTATGGGAAATTCACCTTTAATTGCCATTTTCACTTGTGTGTGTCACCTTGTGTGTCTGTAACAAGGCTAAAGATTCAAAGGTATGTAAACTTTTGATCCGGGCCATTTGGGTGATTTCTGTTAACATTATGATTTAAAAAGGAGCCAAACAACTATGTGGTAATAAATGGCTTCATATGATCACTATCCTTAAATAAAAGTAATTTGCATGATCAGTCATATTTTCAAAATCAATGCCAAAATGTCACTATTTCTGCCAGGGTATGGAAACTTATGAGCACAACTGTAAGACAAGATAAAGTCATTTCTAACCATTATTTCTAAACCTAAGAGTGTGATTAATATATGTAGTATTAAATATGATATTAAGTAACTTTAATGATTTCAAAGTATATTTATAAGACATTTCTCCTCTGGCGAAAGAAAAACGGAGTAACTTACTTTTGTTTTCCTTCCTCTGAGGTGGCACACTGCAATAAACCCTTTACAAATACATATCATCATCACCAATCATTTATTTAATCATTGGGAGAAAATGGAGGGAAAGACCCTCATGACCATCAGATGTCATAACAGGGAAAATGCAGCTGGAGTTAATACAATTATTAGATGGTTGGTTTGATTTTAGTGTACCAATGGGCCCAAAACATTATTTTAAGCTTTCTAAACTTAAACTTGTAATTCTAATCTTCTAAATGTCACAAAGTTTGTTTAAGCTTGTTTCAAGGAATGGTAAAAAATAACATCCTCATTTTTAAGGACTTCTCAGTGAGAGAAGTGTCCTTTTTTCTCTTTTTTCCCCTCCAGATGCACCAAGGATGGATCCAGCTGATTACTGGCAATTTGAAGGAGGATTGTTCTTTATCTGCGATGCTTCACTGTCACATCTGGTACTGATTCATTGACCTTTTGTGCTATGTTTTGATTTTACTTTATTTGTAAGTCTCCAATCCCACTTTAATTAAAACAGTGAAAGTCTTGTAGATGTATCATTAGGGTTCCTATATACTGTACCTATTGTTATTGGTAGTATTCTTATTCTCCATGAAGCTGCCCAATAACTCAAGATCTCCTTGGTAACTTTTTCTCTAATCTGGCACATTGAAACTACAGGCCACAAGTAACTCCCACACATCAAATGGCCCACATTCGCCCATAGGTGACGCTACAGCCACACCCAATTTTTCAATTTTCAAGGTGATGACATTTCCACCCTTTGTCGAAAATTGTCAAAAATAGATGAAACTTGGTACAAATGAGGACTAAAAAAAAGGAATAAAAAAACCTCAAGAACCCTTAATGTCCACATTTGTCTGTAGAGCAAAAATTTGGACAAACCTGCAAAAATCTTCTAATTTCCTACGTCAGTACACATGTATGGGTTACATGTCTGACTAAAGTGTGTTAAAAGCTAAGAGATATGTCCCAAAATGTTGGATTTTTTTGCATATAGGTGAATTGAGAACCGTGGCACATATAACATGTCCATGAATCAATGCCACATTGACCATTATATAAAATAACTGCTGAATACCTTACATTTACAGAGATTGCTTTTAATGTAGCTATTTTTCATGTGTTCTGACATACTGTTTGTTTTTCCACTGTGAAATGGACATTTTTAACAATAAAAATGTGTTCACAATTCACTAAAATGAATGCCATACTGTACATTTTACAGACCTTTCTGTGTCATTGAAAATACTTATTACATGTTTATACATTTTTTCCCTGTTTTGAACTTAGTGAAACCTGTATTTTAGTAGAGAATCACTGTAGATATAATGGGAAATTCCATAACCCTTCTGTAATACCCTAAAATAACAGAGATTATGTTTAAATGTAGCTATTGTTTATGTATTTTGACATACAATGTTTAGTTTTCCATTGTCCAAGTACATTTTTTTTATAACAATTCTCTAAACTAATACTGTAAATGTGCATAAATTCCTTTTGGATTAAAATGATATTTTGTGTTTATACAATGTTTTGTTTTTTTACTTGGAGCAACCACAATCTTACAGGAAGTCACTGTAGGTAAATGTAGATGGGGCAGTTTCATAAAGTAACTACTAAATAGCCTAAATTTACATTGATTGGCCTTAAATGTAGCTATTTTTATGTACTATACTTGTTTATCCACTGTCCAAGGAACATTTTAAAATCTATTCATTCTTTAAATTGATTGATTAATACTGTAAATGTACAGACATTTGTCTTTTGCTTTACAGTTAGGTCTGGAAATATTTGGACACTGACACAATTTTCATAATTTTGGCTCTGTATGCCACCACAATGGATTTGAAAGGAAACAACCGAGATACAATTGAAGTGCAGACTTTCAGCTTTAATTCAAGGTGTTGAACAAAGATATCATATGAAACATTTAGGAATTGCAACCATTTTCATACACAGTCACTTTATTTCAGGGGCTCAAATGTAATTGGACTAATTAACACAATCATAAATAAAATGTTCATTTTTAATACTTTATCGAGAATCCTTTGCAGGCAATGACTGCTTGAATTCTGGATCGCATGGACCAAAATGCTGGGTTTCCTCCTTCGTGATGCTTTGCCAGGCCTTTACTGCAGCTGTCTTCAGTTGTTGTTTGTTCGTTTTCTGCCTTAACTTTTGTCTACAGCAAGTGAAATGCATGCTCGATCGGGTTGAAATCAGGTGATTGACTTGGCCATTGCAGAATATTCCACTTTTTTGCCTTAAAAAACTCCTGGATTGCTTTCGCAGTATGTTTTGGGTCATTGTCCATCTGTAAATTGAAGTGCCATCTAAATCTGAGCAGACAATATATCTCTATACACTTCAGAATTCACCTGGCTGCTTCTGTCTTCTGTCACAACATCAATAAACACTAGTGACCCAGTGCCATTGGAAGCCATGCATGCCATGCCGTCACACTGCCTCCACCATGTTTTACCAACACAGTATCACATGATTTCGTTACAAAATCGTGACATGCCCACGTAAAAAGCATTTTTTTCGTGTACTGTACATGATTTTCTTGTGAAAGTAAAAGGCTGTTTATTTCGTGTACAGGACACAATTTTCAAAATGATTCATTTAATATACTCCATGACAGGATCTAGTTTTTATGTATATTACACAACTTTCTTCATAATTTCTTTCAACAACAGCTTCAGTTTTTCATGTGTATTACGCGATTGTATTTATAATGCATTTAATACAATACATTTACAATGCATGTAATATTGATCCCACATTTACGGTAGCCAGTTTGAACAAAAACTGCAAGATATTTCTTTGGAACACATTTGATCTGGGAATGGATGGGAATACATTTCAGGCTGCATAACAATGGTCTCAGTATAGGCTACGTGTGAGGGTACAGAAGAATTAACAAACAATTATTTTGCTCCAACTGCTGCAGAAAAATCATGTCATGTGTACACGAAAAGTGGAGCCCATGGTACGAGGTTTGCCATAGGAAGAAAATCATGTCCTATCCACGAAAAAAAATGTCACAAAAACCTGGAATACTGTGTTGGTTTTGTAGATGATGTGGTATGCTTCCGATCATGAGCCATTCCAAACCTTCTCCATACTTATTTCTTTCCATCACTCTGGTGCAGGTTGATCTTAGTTTCATCTGTCCAAAGAATGCTGTTCCAAAACTGGGCTGGCATTTTTAGATGTTTTTTGGTTTGCACCTGGTGGTGAACCCTCTGTATTTGCTCTCGTGAAGTTTTCTCTTTATGGTAGTCTTGGATAATAAAATGGAGAGTGTTCTTCACTTGGCTGGATGTTGTGAAGGGGGTTTGGTTTACCATGGAAAGGATCCTACCATCATCCACAACTGTTGTCTTCCGTGGATGTCCAGGTGTTTTTGTGTTGCAGAGCTCACCGGTGCGTAATTTTTTTCTCAGAATGTACCAAACTGTTGATTGGGCCACTCCTAATATTCCTGCTATCTCTCTGATGGATGTTTTTTTCCAGACTAAGGATGGCCTGTCTCACTTGCATTGAGATCTCCCTTGACCACATGTTGTGGGTTCACAGCAACAGCTTCCAAATGCGAATGCCACACCTGGAATCAACTCCAGAACTTTTACCTGCTTAATTGATGAAGAAATAACAAAGGAATAGCCCACACCTGTCCATGAAACAGCTTATGAGTTAATTGTCCAATACTTTTGATCACTTGAAAGAGGGGGCTACATTTTATAGAGCAGTAATTCCTAAACCCTTCCTCCAATTTGGATGTGAATGCCCTCAAATTAAATTTGAGAGACTGCACTTTAAGCCCATATTCATTATTTAACTGTAACTTGAATATATTTTGGTGAACAGCCAAAATAACAAATTGTGTGTCAGTGTCCAATAATTTCAGGACCTAACTGTATGTACTTATTGCGTTTTTATACACTACTTCTTAGTTATTGTACATGAAAACAACAATAATTTAATAGGAAATTATTGTAGACAGACTGGAATGTGTCAGTATCTATGCACCAAGCTCCTCATGTCCTGTCTTCCTTCAACCATGACAGAATGTTTCATAACGTAAACAATAAATGCCCTAAATTTCCAGAGCTTAACCTGAAAGGTAGTTGTTTTTAATGTATTTTGACATATTTGTTTTCCTGCGGTTTAATTAACATTTATCAGCAATAATATACTGTAATTTAATTTATTTTGACTGTAAACCTGACTGTAAATATACAGACCCTGCTCTGTATTTGTACAGTTGATTACATGTAATTATGTGGTATGTTTTTTTACTGTAATTTGACAGTATTTGTCTGGATATTGGGCTGCCTGGTTTTTTTACTGTGTTAGTAGAGTTTTTTTTTATGGTGTACCCTTAAAGGGATAGTTCATCCAAAAATCCCTGAGTTGTTCCTGAAGGCACATAGTCATTTTTTTAAGACAATCCATTATTCAGCTCGGTCACAGTCCGTAATTCGCGTTATTAGCATCGTCCAGATTCATGAATGGAAACTATGCGTACTACTATACCAAAGATGCATTGCAAGTGGAAAACCACTCCGAAACACTTCAAACTACATTCGGTAATCTGTCGTGCCAGCATTGATTTTTTAACTCTATTCTGACAAAACAACCAGCAGAACTGGGTTAATTCAAACTGGCACTAGCGAACTATTTCCGATAGCCACCATACGCTGCTTCTGTTCTTTGGCAGTGATGTCATCGAGGTGAGCATAAACTTTCAACCTCAACAAGCTATGTGAAAATGGGTAGCTTTGCCTAGCATTTTTGTCGGTGGACTGCATTATATTTGTAATTGTGGATAATGCCGTGGTCATGTTTTGTTTGCTAAGTAAGACTTTCTACTAACTTTTTGGACAAAAATTAATGTGCCGGCATTGTTCATGGACGCCATACTAGCACGAACGATTATACTCTGTGTTTGGTCGCCAAATGTATTACTGGCTTCCTGTACAGGCCTCCCGCCAAACTGGAATTTGACCAAAATGCTCTAGGGGTCTACCAAGCTCCACTACTATCGAGTGGGATGCAAGTCAGACGTTTTCTACAGTCAGACACCAAGTCCTGGTTTACCCTGCAAATGTAAATTTTTACTGCCAAATTTTACGCCCAATGGGAATACCCATACACTTCGGTCCAAACTCCCCCAGAGTGATGTTTACATGGCCAATGTACCTTTTAATGCCCAATTATATGCCCAATGGGAACACCCATACACTTCTTGTCCAAACCCCCCAGAGTCAGAATTTTGTCCTTTACATGGCAAATGTACACGTTTTGCCCAATTGCACGCTCAATGGGAACTCACATACACTTCAATCCAAACTCCCCCAAGTCCAATTTTTGCCATTTACTGGGCAAATGTACATGTTTTACTCTGCAAATGTACACCCAGTGGGAACACCCATGCACTTCGGTCCAATCTCCCCCGAGTCCAAATTTTGCCATTTACTGGGCAAATGTACATTTTACTGCCCAATTGTATGCCCAATGGGAACACCCATACACTTCGGTCCAGACGGCCCAGAGTCCAAATTTTTACATTTACACCCCAATCATTACTACACTGGATGTGTTTCTGGTGGCAATGTAATACACTGTAAACCCAATGGGATCACCCAAACACTCCCCCAAGTGCAAATTTTGACGTTTACTGGTCAAATGTACATGTTTTACTGCCCAATTGTACGGCTAATGGGATTGCTCATACATGAGTACGCCTTCCAGTTTCAAATGTAAATGGCACCCCCAACGGCCAAATCTGTTTGAGGGCTGTAGCTGGTTTCCTAAAACATCACCCCACACCCATGGAAAGACAGGTCTTTTTTTTGTGACATAGTCATAGAGGAAGCACGGAATGATGGAGGCGTGGAGTAATATAGGAGGTGCACAGTCAAAGAGGAGGCGCGGAATGATGGAGGAGGCATGGAGAGATGGAGTAAGCATGGAGGGATAGATGAGGTACGGGGAGGTAGAGGAGGTTTGGAGGCGTGGAGTGATCGAGGAGCTGTATTCCATTGGGAGAAACACTTTTTGGGGGTCACGCATGACTTCCTGGGGACGCAGCATGCTAAAAATCGTACAGGGTGGACTACGCCACCCTGTGATGAACATAACCGAAGCACAGCTCTTTATGACTCGGAAACACTTTAAAGTTTGAGTTGAAATTTGAGGACTAGCCAATATATTGTCTATGGGAGGAGTTTGTAACACATTTCGGGGGTCACAAGTGACTTCCTGTGGACATAGGAGGCTATGGATTGTATCAGGTAGACTAGGCCAACCCCCAATGAACATATCCGAAGCACAGCTCATTTCTACACTCGGAAACCCTCTAAAGTTTGAGGTGTAATTTGAGGATTAGGCAATGTATGACATATGGGAGAAAAGTGTACATATGCTGAATGAAACACTGCACACAGCTAGCATAACTGTGGATTAGTAATCTCTAATTTACCCCGATGGAGCACATCAAAAATGGTGTGTCTCTGAGTGACCTATGGGCCGCAAAATGTCAAAAACACACAAATCACTACTACACAGGTTGTGTTTCGGGCCTGGTCTACATCCAGATACAGTGTATTACATTGCCGGTGGCAGTGTATTACACTGCAAGTCTACTGTCCAGGTCCAGTGTAATACATTGCCAGAGGCAGTGCAATACACAGCAAGAGTACACCGTCTACAGGCAATGTTTATGAATGGGGACAATATACTTCCCATTTGTACAGGGGAGGAAAAGCTTAGAATTATCCCATTTAGGGCCTATTGAAAGGGCCCCCTGCTGTTTGCTTAGAAAAGTCAACTCCCATGCCTATAAGAGGTCCCCTTATTTTGTACAAATGGGCAGTATTTCCTCCCATTCATATATACATTGCTAGTGCACATGAGTCACCTTACCAGACTTGTGCCATTTGCAAAGTAAATGAATGTGTAGGAAATACCGCCCAATTGTACAAGCGAGCACGTTTATTTCTATAGCACAATTTATACATAGAAGTAATTCAATGTGCTTTACAATGAAAAGAAAAATATAAAAATGCAATAGAATAAAAAGAAACAGTCAGATTGTTACAATTCTCTAACCACCCTCCAGGGGGACTCTCCACCCCGCTATCTCAATCCTTGCACTCCAGCGCTAGGATCAATCAATCAATCAAATTTATTTATAAAGCCCTTTTTACATCAGCAGTTGTCACAAAATGCTTTTACAAAACACCCAGCCTTAAACCCCAAGGAGCAAACAACAGTAGTGTTGAATTTCAATGGCTAGGAAAAACTCCCTAAGAAGGCCGAAATTTAGGAAGAAACCTAGAGAGGAACCAGGCTCAGAGGGGTGACCAGTCCTCTTCTGGCTGTGCTGGGAGAACATATTAAGAGTACAAATTGTAATAATTAATAAATGAATGTGGGCTGAGTCCAGAATCTATTTAAACCTAGTCCAGGTCGGAAGCATGACCAGATGGACAAGGACAGGGACAACACGTAGGGGGGGGGGGGGTCAGCAGAGTGGCAGCTGAAATCGTCAGGTATCTTCTTGATCTGCAACACAACCAGGAGGACGTTGGACAGGGACAGCAACGGGTCTTTCAAACCTGGTATTCTGCAGGTGTGGGCCAAGACCTCATGTCCTCCTAAGTTTAAAACAGGGCAGGAGACAGGGAAAATTTTGAGAATTTAAATTTTGCATTCTTAGATCTACAAAGATTTATAGTGGAGAAGGAGAACTGACCCTACTCGCCCAGCACAGTAATATAGCAGTGTAAGACCTTGGGGCTGAGACAGGGGGGTCCAGTGACACTGTGGCCCTATCCGGGGGAGGCCCCGGACAGGGCCCAACAGGCAGGAAATCAATCCACCCACATTGCCAAGCATCAACCAAAGGGACACCCACCAACTGCAACCACCCTGAATGAGGGCCGAGTATTGCCAGCAGAGTACAAAGGGACAGAGGATGAACCCATCAGTCCCTTTGTGAGATAATCTCTACATTGATGTCTTACCTGGCTGTCTCCAGGGGGACGTTTATGCCATGTCTGTACATGCATTTTATATTCATCCTCAATGAATTACAGTTCCCAGAACTGTTTACTGCACCACCCCAGTATCTCAATCCTCGCGTTCTAGCGCTTGGATAAACTCGTCAGTCCTTTTGTGAGATAATACCCTGCATCGATGTCTAAACAGCAGCACAAGAACTTGCATTATCCGTCATCAGCAGATTGTTACATTAACACAGAGGTTATTCCTCTGATACCACCAGAACTTGCATTACAGAAAAATCATTTATTGGTAAAACATAGAAAAATACAATAAAAACGAAATGAAAACATAACTGAATAAAACATTGAATAATAAAATAGAAATAGAATAAAAACAAAATAAAGACATAGAAGCAATTAAATGTGCTTTACAAAGAAAAAGAGAAATATAAAAATACAATAAAACATCATAATGATAAAACAAAATTGTGGTTAAGTTTAAGCACTCAGTCATAGGCGCGTGAAAAGAGAAGTGTTTTTAACCTGGATTTAAAAAGTTGGGGCACATCTAAGATCTTCTGGTAGTTTATTCCAGTTGTGTGCAGCATAACTGCTAAATGCAGCTTCGCCATGTTTAGTTTGGACTCTGGGCTCTACTGGCTGACCTGAGTTCATGGATCTTAGAGCCCTGCTCGGTATATAATCTTCAAACATATCAGAAATGTATTCTGGGGCTAAACCATTCAGTGATTTATAGACTAAAAGCACCACTTTAAAATCTATTCTGTAACTGACTGGAAGCCAGTGCAAAGATTTAGGAACCGGAGTGATGTGCTCTGTTCTCTTGGTCCTGGTTAACATTCTAGCAGCAGCATTCTGAATGAGCTGCAGTTGTTTTACAGTATTTTTGGGTAGTCCAGTTTACAGAGTCCATTACAGTAGTCAACCCTATTAGAGATAAAAGCATGGATGAGCTTCTCTTGGTCTTTCTGGAACACCAAGCTTCTGATTCTGGCTATATTTTTAAGATGATAGAATGTTGTTTTGATGACCGCTTTGATGTGACTGTTGAACATGAGGTCTGAGTCTATCAGAACACCAAGATTACGCACTTGGTCCCTGTTTTTTAGGGCCTGAGAATTCAGCTCTTTACTAATACTAGTTCTCTTATTTTTGTTGCCAAATACAATTATCTCTGTTTTATCTTGGTTTAATTGTAGGCAATTTTGGTTCATCCAGATATTTATGTGCTCTATACAATGACACAGTGAGTCTGTTGAGCTATTGTCATACGGTTCGAGAGCCATATATATTTGAGTATCATCTGCATAGCTATGGTAGTTAATGTTGTTGTTCTGTAGAATTTGGCCCAGCGGTAGCATATAGAGAACAGAAGTGGTCCGAAAACTGATCCCTGGGGAACTCTGCATTTCCTAGCCACTCTATCAGATTCATTATTGCCAATGGTAAGAAAGTTACTCCGGCCATCTAAATAAGACCTGAACCAATTAAGGACTGTCCCGGAGAGTCCTTCCCAATTTTCCAGCCTGTCCAGTGTTCTATGATCTACAGTGTCAAATGCTGTACTGAGATCTAATAGAATCAGAACTGTTATTTTATTCGAATCAGTATTCAGCCGAATATCATTTAAAACTTTTAACAGAGCCGTTTCAGTACTGTGGTGAGGTCGAAAGCCTGACTGAAATTTGCCTAAGAGACCGCTTGAGTTCACAAATGCTGAATTGATTGAAGACAACCTTCTCTATGATCTTGGCTATAAAAGGGAGATTTGATACAGGTCTATCTTGTTCAATATAGATGCATCCAGTGTTCTCTTTTTTAATAGAGGCTTAATGGCAGCTGTCTTTAGAGACGTTGGGAAAATGCCTGATTGCAGAGAGCCATTGTTATAGTGTTAAAAATAGTTTTTAAAAAGTCAGATGGCAGTGTGCCAAGACAACATGTGGAAGCTTTAAGATGTCAAACTGTTTCTTCTAGGGATTTTTGATCAATTCTATTAAATTGCGACATAATAACCAAGTCATGGCTTGGTGGTCATAGTGACAGTACAGTGTCATTGTTTGACTGTGTAGTTTTGATAGTCCGTCTTATAATTAATTTTTTTTTACTAAAGAAACACGCAAATTCATTACATTACATTACAGTGGACACGAGTTCTGATGCTATCTGCTTTAGGGGGTTTGTAAGCTTGTCGACCATGGCAAATAGACTGCAGGCATTGTTGATGTTCTTGTTGATCATTCCTGGTAAATGTTGCTGTCTAGCCCTGTGTAACTCATAGTTGAAGCTACAAAGGCTTTGTTTATAGATGTCATAGTGGATTTGAAGTTTAGTTTTCCTCCAGTTACGTTCCGCTTTCCTATATCCTCTTTTCAGGGCGCTTACCATCACGGTGGTTCTCCACAGTGCTTTCTGTTTGCTCATAGTTTTCTTTAGCTTTACCAGTACAACATGATCCATGACATTCAATATTTTGGCATTAAAATTATGCAGGAGTACATCAACTGACTCTGCACTTATTGTTGGAGAGATAGCTATGTTCTCCATAAACTGAGCATTGGTACTCTTTTTACTGTACCATTTCTTAACAGAAACAGAGTTTACTAGAACATCCGGAATGATCAGTGATTCAAAAAGGACACAGAAATGATCAGACATGGCCAAGTCTTTAACAATGACAGAGGAAATATCAAGACCTTTGGAGATAACCAGATCTAGAATGTGGCCTTGAGTGTGTGTACGCTCTTCCACATGTTGAATGAGATTAAAATTGTCAAGTAGTGCAAAAAGTTCTTTGGCATTATTGCTGGTTGTATTCAGAGTCAGACATAATATATATGCACTTTCCTTTCTCTCTCAAGCAAATGAAATTTGACTCTCCGGGGTGAATATCAACGATGAAATAGGTAACTTTCTAGCTAGCGAATACTGACTTTGGTTTACTGTGACTTACTCGATTCAATTCTTACAAAACTGACAGGTAAACATAGGAAGTACCAGTTTATTTGAAATAAGATTTCTATTGTGGAAATTAAAAATTTATTTTGAGGAATACAACATTGTCATGTGCTTTGAGCTAAACAACACCACTAGTTTTAGTTTGGATTGTTTTCGAGTAGTTTTCCGCTTCAATGCAGTTTTGCTATAGTGGGATGCACCGTTTCCATTCATGAATTTGGACGATGCTAATAATTACGGACTGGGACAGAGCTGAATAATGGATTGTTTTAAAAAATTACTATGTGCCTTCAGGAGAAACTCAGGGTAAGTGGACTTTTACCCATATATGAATTTTGGCCGAACTATCCCTTTAACTATGCAACAGCACATTATATCAGTGCTATCTTTTCCGCCATCATCCCTCGCCCTCCTTCACCCAGCTGATATTATCCATCGATATTCAATAAATCAAGGTAAATTTCAGTTTATTTGGATGGTAAATATGGTAAATAATTGGTAAATACGGTAAATGGTAATTTAATGGATGTATGGAGAATGTTTTTTCCAAAGAACGCAGATGGAATGGATTTAGGATGTGAGCTTGCCATGCTTTGAAATTACAGCAGGAAGTAGACAATAACATTGCCTGAAAGTCAATGAAATTAAGTCTTTGTTATATTACTTATATTGGGAGGGAACAACTTACCTTCTACAGACATTTTGGGGGACATGTCCCCCTGGGAATTATGCCACTGGCACACGTGTTTTGTGAGTGTGTAAGTCTGACAGCTATGTGCATGTGTAGTATTTGTGTGTGTATTTATCTGCCTCAGAACAGACAAGACTAGAGGTAGATCGGTGGAAGGGGGATGGGGATGGATAGGGACATGGCTGGGAGGTTGAGGTGAAATTGATGGATAAGGTTAGTTCAGCTATCAGACAGGAGCATCACAATCAAGCCGTCAGCTCAATGCCTCCCTCACCTTTACACTTCTGTCCCTGCTCCCCTTTTTTTGATAAACAGTGGAATAGGATTACAGTTTGAGCTGGTCCCAGGGCAGTAGTGAAGCCTGGCCTGCCTTTCAGCATCATTCTCTGACAGTGAAAAGAGGCACAGATCTTCCAGGCAGGTCTTTCTGGGCTGTGGATCATTCAAGAGAGGAGTTGAGAGGAGAGTCATTCAACAGAGCCTTCAGTTATTACAAAGCATGCACTTTTTTCAGCGTGGAATATCCAGGCCTAAACCACTATTTCCATGGCCTTAAATGCTAGAGAAATTGGCTGCAGAATCTCAGCGGAGACATTCTATATGACACCAGCACAATAATTTTGAAAATGACAAAAGGCAACTTGCATGATAAATAATTTAATGGGCTTTCCGCATCTATCATTTGAGAAAAGTACACAGCAAATTCGCCAGTGTTGATATTTCAATGTATAATTTCTATTGTCCTTTCAGGTTTTCAATAAACTCTGTAAGAGTGAAAGACAAACTCAATGGTAAAAAAGAACCCCAATGTTGAGTTACTGCTCTACACTTTGGAGAGGTTAACAGTCCCATAGAAACCACACCCATCTTTATAATGCACTACTACAAGTAGACCTTGTTTTATAAACTAATCTCATCAGTTTCATTACTTGTTACTGAAATAGCTGTTCCAGTTTAAATGGTTTATGTACTGTCCTTTATATATTTTTTATTAATTCAGAAATTATGTAGGTTGCGGATGTATAAAAATCCTAACTCTATCTGGAGTCCAGTAGGTATCACAGCTCACTTGGCATGCCAGCTTATTGTGACTTGCAAGCCTGATGTAGCCTATAAACCAGACATCATATGTAATGTACTGTATTGTTATATAGTTTAATTTGAATGATAATTCACTATGTCTCTGTCACTAGCCAATACAGACATGGGGGGATACAGTTAACTAGAAAAGATAAGACACCTTGATTAATTAGGCTTTACACCATACACTTCATGAATATACAGTACAGTAACAAAAAATAAAAGTATTTTGTGTGAACTTCCTTAGATTGCAAAACTCAAGCAATGTTTTTCGGTAGACTTTTGTGTAATTTTGGTAGCTTCTTGTAGGATTTGCCGTAAGTCTTCTACAACCACGTTTCCCAAAAAGTTGGGACGCTGTGTAAAATGTAAAGAAAAACAATGCAATGATGTGCAAATCATTTACACCCTATATTCAATAGAAAATGGTACAAAGACAACATATCAAATGTTGAAACTGAGATTTATTGTTTCTCGAAAAATATATGCCCACTTTGAATTTAATGCCATCAACACGTTTCAAAAAAGTTGGGACAGGGTCAACAAAAGACTGGAAAAGATGTGTAATACTAAAAAATAAACCTGGAGTAACATCTCACAACTAATTACGTTAACTGGCAACCAATCATTAATATGATTAGGTATAAAAAATGCATCCTAGAGAGGATGAGTCTTTCAGAAGTAAAGATATGGAGGAGTTCACCACTCTGTGAAAGATTATGCAGGCAAATAGTGCAACAATTTAAAAATAATGTTTCTCAATGTAAAATAGCAAAGAGTTCAGGGAAATCATCATCTACGGTACATAATATCATTAAAAGATTCAGAGAATTCCGGAGAAATCTCTGTATGCAAGGGACAAGGCTGAAAACCACTATTGGATGGCTGTGATCTTTAGGCCCTCAGACGGCAGTGCATTAAAAACAGACACGATTCTCTAGTGGACATCACTGCATGGGCTCAGGAACACTTCTGGAATCCATTGTCTGTGAATACAGTACGTCACTGCATCCACAAATGCAAGTTAAAACGCCGTGGCCTTTTCTGTACCCGAGCTGATTTCAGATGGACTGAGGCAAAGTGGAAAACTGTCCTGTGGTCTGAGGAATCAAAATTAAATTTGGGAATCATGGACGTCGCGGCCGCTGGACTAAAGAGGAGAGGGACCATCCGGCTTGTTATCAGTGCCTAGTTCAAAAGCCAGCATCCATGATGGTATGGGGGTGCATTAGTGCACATGGCATGGGTGACTTGCACATCTGTGAAGGCACCATTAATGCTGAACAATATATACAGGTTCTGGAGCAACATATGCTGCTATGCAGATGACATTTTTTTTAGGGAAGGCCTTGCTTATTTCAGCAAGACAATGCCAAACCAAATTCTGTATGTATTACAACAGCATGGCTCCGTACTGAAAGAGTCTGGGTGCTAAACTGGCCTGCCTGCAGTCTAGACACATCACCCATTGAAAACATTTGTCGCATTATGAAACTAAAAATACAACAAAGGAAACCCCAAATCGTTGAGCAGCTGAAATCCTATATCAAGCAAGAATGGGAATACATTTACCTTTCAAAACTATAGCAATTGGTCTCCTCAGTTCCCAAAACCTTACAGAGCACTGATAAAAGAAAAGGTGATGCAACACAGTGGTAAACATGCCCCTGTCCCAACTTTTATGAAACGTGTTCTGGCATCAAATCCAAAATGGGCATGTATTTTTCCAAAAACAATCAAATTTCTCAGTTTCAACATTTGATATGTACTATTTTCAATATTTGTACTATTTTCAATTAAATATTGGGATAAATGATTTGCACATCATTGCATTCTGATTTTATTTGCATTTGACACAGTGTCCCAACTTTTTTGAAAACAACTTTTTTTCATGGCTGCTTTCTGTTATCTCATAGAGCTTCACTCATGTTAAGATTGGGACTCTGAGGTATCCAATTTAATTCTGTGCCATCTCACTGCCTAAGCATGACAGAAGCTTAGGCAAAGACAGAAGCCCTACATTTCCTCCTGTCCCTTAAGGAAATTACCTTTAAGTACTGTTCATCAGATGCAGTCAGCTTTTGGAAATTTCAGAACTGGGCGAGTCTGCAACTTGCCCAGTTAGGACATTTCTTCTAGCCATCTCATACACATGTACACTACTGTTCAAATGTTTGGGGTCACTTAGAAATGTCCTTGTGTTTGAAATAATTTTTTTTGTCCATTAAAATAACATCAAATTGATCAGAAATACAGTGTAGACATTGTTAATGTTGTAACTATAATGACTATTGTGGCTGGAAACGGCTGATTTTCAATGGAATATCTACATAGGCATACAGAGGGCCATTATCAGGTCATGGAAGAGCAACAGGAGGTATATTTGGCGGCAAAAAAACATATATTTTTGTTTTAATATGTATAAATTTAGACATTATAGAAGGATATATGCAAAATCTCCAATTTACAAATTAGGTGGGCTTGCGGCATATACCTGTGAATGGCCTTAACTGCACCACTGGTCAGTACAAAAGCCTTGCTGTGTCTCCAGTTCCCTTGCCAACCTGCAGCAGGGATTTTAAGACACCAAAGACCTATGAAGAATCGGGAAAAATAATGTTGAGGAGAGCAGCCGGGGATGGTGAGCAATTAAATCATGTTAGGGAGAGACAAAGAGAGAAAGAGACAGGGGGAGGGAGACAGGGATTGATAGACTTTGAGAGAAAGGAGCGCAGCCAAATCGTGTTGAATTGCTGATCAAATAGGGCTTTGAAACCTCTGCTGTGACACTAGATAGGAAACTAGTGGCACTAGACTCTCTATTATCTCATTATCTACAGTAAAGTAAAACACCTTATTGTGACCCAAGCTGAGAGAGAGGGAGAGACAGAGAGAGGCTGCATATCATTTTAGTCCTTCGTACATTCCTCAATACCCCAACAGGCGTCCACAGTATTGGTCGTGAATGCATGGTTGAGCAGAAATTAAACCTGTGCTCATGCTCCCATAGCTGGCTTTGACTGGGTCCCAAATGGCTACCTATTCCCAATTTCCCAAACTAGTTTTGACAGGACCAACAGAGCTCTGGTCAAAAGTAGTGCATTAAGTGGGGAATACTGATGTCAGATCCTGGAAACGCCCTCTTGTCCTCATTTTTTATTTTTACACTCACCTGTGTTCCTTTTCAATGTCTATAAGTTCCTCCTTCCCTAGTGATTGCTGTCTTTCATTATTTGGTTCTCACACCATTGTAACGTTGTTTTTGTGTTCATGTAGTTTCTGTTTTTGTTACCTTTTGGTTATTAAGTAGTCCCCCGTTCTCCCTGTGCCTGTGTCCTGCCTCATCCCTGCAGCGTTACAGGTGTTACAGGCGATATTTTTCACTTAGATTATTTTAAGTTTAATTTACTTGTGTCTTTCCATATAATTTCTCCATAAAACATATTGCAAGGCAGTCAATCGACTATGTTGTAATATTTGGATTAGAGTTTAACACTGAGAGATGAATGGGTGTAAGTGAATGCATGTGCTGTTATGTTTCCATGTGGTCGGTGTTGGAGAGCTTCTCTGAGAATCCAATCATAGCAGCAGGCTTAATGAACACTCCCACCTGTATCATTACTAACAAAATGATCGTTGAATTGAGCGCTTAGCATGCACTGTGTGAGTGACATGAGAATGTCAGGTTTTCAATAGCGATCCGCTCACAGATAATTACATTAAATAATTGGATTGTATCCATATCCAGCAAATTGCTCATACTCATAACGATACTTGTTTTGGCCGAATACTCAGCACATCCCTAACGGTAACTCAAATCAGATTTGTCTGTTTTATTGCATAATATCAATATAAGAAGTGACTGCTAAATGCTATAACATTTTATTTTAAGCTTTTAACATAGTTACATTCAGAAATTGGTCGCTTTTAGCGTGTCTTTAAGCGCTTTTAGCTATAATGCAGTTGATTGGTGACATGGGTTGACATCACATACAGTAGTGTGAAATAAACATAGAAACACCTGCTTAAATGAAGGCTAATTTTGATTTCCATCATTATGGTTGCAATCCATTTACCTCTATAACGCATCTATTGGAACATTTACTCTAACTTAGTTAAAAGTTGATTCCCTCCATGTATTATATTTGATAAAGTAAATGCCATGCTTCAAGAATTCAGAATAATAATAATTAATTAAGCTTGCTATTTTCCTCTAACTTTGAAAACATTGACATCCAAGGTTTCATTTGGACCATTTTGTTAGGTTAGCCTTTCTGTGTTCAATTACATGCACATTATCACCATAATATTAGCATTAGGCAATCACTGGTTTGTTTTGTCTTTGTTCCTCAGGAATTAAAGTCTTGCTTGGCATCAGGAACTTGGAACTTCTGTTCTTGTAATGGGATCACCTCCCTATCCTCCCATCCCTCCCATCCTGTCATTGGCTCATAAAAACAATAGAAAACATCCCAAAAACCTGAATGAACATGAACACTGACATGGTTCCATGGTCTGTTCTTTTGTACAAACAAAATCCCTCCTCCTCTCTTCAGCTGGAATATGTCTTCCAATCCAAAGAGAGTCCGTCCAGCCAGGAATCTTCCAGCAGCAAGACCGACTGTCGATTAAAAGAGAAACAGAGACACAGCTGTCTTCCTATGCCAGAGAGAAAAGCCAAAGCAAATTGCTGGCTGAGATGGGAGAGTTCGGCCCAATTGGATGCTGTCCCTCGGAGAGTCCCTTGTAATTCCCCTGACATGTTGGCAAATGGCGTACACTTGCAATCCCTCAATCAGGTGTTGGAGGCCTGGTGTAGATGGAAGCGCGAGAGGAAGCCATTCTCATTTGCATATCCTGGAAGTAGGAAGGGAATTCTGGTTGGAGAGAGCCAGGCTTTGATGTGGGCATTCCCTACTGGATTTAAAAAGGACAGAAATAGATTGCAGTGGATCAGTGAAGTCATTTATCAGGGTGCGTCCCAAATAACAAAATTTTCATACAGACCCTGTAGCTACCATATACTAATGAATGGGTTGCTATTTGTGATGAAGCCAGAGTGTCATTAGGTTTTGCCACTGTGTTTCTCCCTCACCTCCTCAACCATGCTTGGTTTTAAAGACTCAGAGAGAGAGAGAGAAATCCCAGAATGTACTTTTTGCCAGATCTACTTAATAATGTTTTCACAGGACAGATTGGCTCCAATAGGGAGACATTGTCTAAAGACAGAGTGGATCCAATTCGATATCATCATAAGCCAGAATGTGATAAAAGTTATCTGTGTAAAAACTTCAGCATTGGACTGCTATTCCAATGGTGCATATACAGTTAATTAAGAGACCACTGCACCTTTTTCTTTCCTTTCCAAAAAAGTTGAAAAGGAAAGTTTTGAGTGAGGAACAGAAGCGTTAAATTTGCAGTGGTCTCTTAATCTTAACCTTTCTGTTCCTCACTCAAAACGTTCCTTTTTGACTTTTTTGGAAAGGAAAGAAAAAGGTGCAGGGGTCTCTTAATTTTTTCTGGAGCTGTATGAGTTTTGCTTTAGCCATTCACAGTGGAGTTATTGGCGATAGATCTACTGCAAATAGTTAACACCTGTCTCTCATCAGGCAATTTTCCAAAGGCCTTGAAAACGGCAGTCATTAAGCCACAAAAAAGCGTAGCCTAGACGCTTGTGTAATCAGCAACTACAGACCTATATCAAACTTAGCCTTCATATGTAAAATCATAGAATACATTTTCAAAGAAATTACGTTTTCAAAGAAATTAGCAATTTTGTAAACTCAAATGGTTACTTTGACAATAACAATCAGGATTTCAGACCCATTACAGCACTGGGACTGCCGATATTAATGTTTTAATCACTGATTTTGGTAAAATGACGATCCTAGTGTTATTGGATCTAGGTGAGGCGTTTGACACAGTTGACCATACAATACTGCTACAGATCGGAAAACTGGGTTGGTCTTGGATCAAGTTTTATTTACAAGACAAGGAATACTTTGTCTCCATAGGCGACTATGTATCAGGGAGTACTCACATGACATATGACGTTCTGCAAGCCTGTATGCTGGGTCCTCTTTTAACATTTATATGCTACCATTAGCCAAAATAATGTAAAATTGCTTTTCATAACTATGCAGATGATACCCAAATGTATACAGCACTCTCGTCTAGTGACTATGGTCCCAAAGACTCACTCCGCCTGTGCCTTGAACAAATCAATGATTGGATGTGCCAGAACTTTCTTCAACTAAATAAAGATAAAACTGAAATAATTGTCTTTGACATGAGACTAACAGTCAGGGATTACCTTGAAACACTGTCCCTTAAGCCTAGAAGACATTTTAGACATCTTGGAGAACTTCTGGATTCTGATCTGAATTTCAATAGCCACATAAAATTAATAACAAAATCAACCAATTATCATCTTACAAATGTTTAGACATTATGATGTGCATAGTGGGAAGAAACTGACAGAAAATCTTAGACTTGCTCCAACCCTGTACACTTTTAAATCTAGTCTAAAAACATTTCTGTTTACTTCTGCCTTTTGTTAATCTTTTGATAATATATTAGATAATATCTTAAATGTAATGTTATCTTTGTATTCTTCATTATTTTTTATTATTTGGTGTTTTTTCATGCTTTTTCCTTTATGCTATATTTATTTCTAGCATGCCTGATGTATTTTTCTTTTCTTTTAAGGCCTCATAATGTAAAGCACTTTGAGTTGCCACTGTGTATGAAAAGTTCTATTCAAATTAACTTACCTTAGAGTGTTGGGGCATCTTATCCTAAAAACTTTGTGTACCATTTTGCCATTGCATTAAACTTCCCATACCAATGCATCAGGATTTAGGTAAAGGGAGTGGCGAAACCTTGTATGGCTTATACAGCAGGCAGCCAGGTGTGGTGGTGGTGGACACCATAGTGGTGTGATTCTTTGATTACACCATGCTGACAGTGCATCGAAAATGGCACCATGTTCCCTATGTAGTGCATTACAGTGCAGTCCATAAAACAGTGACAGAAATTTTGTTGTTTTGGGTCTATACTCCCATTAGATTTCAAATTAAACAATGGCTCAAAGGATAAAGTGTAGACTGTCAGCTATAATTTGAAGGTAGTTACATCCATAAACCGTAAACCATGTAGCAATTACAGCCCTTTTTATGCATTGTCCCTCCATTTCAGGGGACCAAAATTAATTTGACAATGTACATAATCTTAAATAAAGTAATATTTAGTACTTTGTGGCAAATCTTTTGCATGCAAGTACTGCATGACATCTGCAACCCATAGACATCATTACATGCTAGATATCTTATCTGATGATGCTCTGGCAGGCCAATACTGCAGCCATCTTCAGTTCCTGTTTAGTATTTTGTCCTCAGTATTGCCTTCAGCAAATGAAACACCTGGTCAATTGGATTCTGGTCCAGTGATTAACTTCACAAGTCAATAATATTCCACCTTTTGGCCCTTAAAAAATCCTTGGTTTACTTTAGCAGTATGTTTGGTGTCATTGTCCAGCGGCAAGGTGAAGGGTCATCATAGTTTTTTGGCATTTAATTATATCTGAGCAGATAAGATGTTTCTGTATACAGTTGTGCTCATAAGTTTGCATACCCTGGCAGAAATAGTGACATTTTGGCATTGATTTTGAAAATATGACTGATCATGCAAAAAATATATATATTTTATTTAAGTATAGTGATCATATGAAGCCATTTATTATCACAGTTGTTTGGCTCCTTTTTACATCATAATGATAACAGAAATCACCCAAATGGCCCTGATCAAAAGTTTACATACCCTTGAATGTTTGGCCTTGTTACAGACACACAAGGTGAGACACACAGGTTAAAATGGCAATTAAAGGTGAATTTCCCACACCTGTGGCTTTTTAAATTGCAATTAGTGTCTGTGTATAAATAGTCAAGTGAGTTTGTTAGCTCTCACGTGGATGCATGGAGCAGGCTAGATATTGAGCCATGGGGAGCAGAAAAGAACTGTCAAAAGACTTGCGTAACAAGGTAATGGAACTTTATAAAGATGGAAAAGGATATGAAAAGATATGCAAAGCCTTGCAAATGCCAGTCAGTACTGTTCAATCACTTATCACTTATTTACTTAAGAAGTGGAAAATTTGGGGATCACTTGATACCAAGCCAAGGTCAGGTAGACCAAGAAAGATTTCAGCCAAAACTGCCAGAAGAATTGTTCGGGATACAAAGAAAAACCCACAGGTAACCTCAGGAGAAATACAGGCTGCTCTGGAAAAAGACGGTGTGGTTGTTTCAAGGAGCACAATACGATGAAACTTGAACAAAAATGAGCTGCATGGTCGAGTTGCCAGAAAGAAGCTTTTACTGCACCAATGCCACAAAAAAGCCTGGTCACAATATGCCCGACAACACCTTGACATGCCTCACAGCTTCTAGCACACTGTAATTTGGAGTGACGAGACCAAAATAGAGCTTTATGGTCACAACCATTAGCGCTATGTTTGGAGAGGGATCAACAAGGCCTACTTGTTCATCGCCACTGTGATGCATGGTGGTGGCTCACTGATGTTTTGGGGGTGTGTGAGCTCTAAAGTCACAGGGAATCTTGTGAAAATTGATGGCAAGCTGAATGCAGCATATTATCAGAAAATACTGGCAGACAATTTGCATTCTTCTGCACGAAAGCTGCGCATGGGACGCTCTTGGACTTTCCAGCACGACAATGACCCTAAGTACAAGGCCAAGTTGACACTCTAGTGGTTACAGCAGAAAAAGGTGAAGGTTCTGGAGTGACCATCACAGTCTCCTGACCTTAATATCATCGAGCCACTCTGGGGAGATCTCAAACGTGCAGTTCATGCAAGACGACCAAAGACTTGACATGACCTGGAGGCATTTTGCCAAGACAAATGGGCGGCTATACCACCTGCAAGAATTCGGGGCCTCATAGACAACTATTACAAAAGACTGCACACTCTCATTGATGCTAAAGGGGGCAATACACAGTATTAAGAACTAAGGGTATGCAGACTTTTGAACAGGGGTCAGTTCATTTTTTTCTTTGTTTTGTTTTATGATTGTGCCATTCCGTTATGACCTACAGTGGAATGTGAATCCCATAAGAAATAAAAGACGTGTTTTGCCTGCTCACTCATGTTTTCTTTACAAATACAAACAGCTCCTGGACAAAAATTAAGAGACCACTGCACCTTTTTCTTTCCTTTTCAACTTTTTTGGAAAGGAAAGAAAACGTTCAGTGGTCTCTTTTTTCCGGAGCTGTATATTACCAATTCTCCAAGGGTAGGCAAACTTTTGAGCACAACTGTACTTCAGAATCCTATTGATGCTGTCAGCAGTCACATAATTAATAAAGTCAATGAAGACAGGTTAGCCACTACTGAGTTGCATGGCTATTCCTTCTAGCTTTCTTAAAATGTATCGAGTCGCTCTGGATAAGAGCATCTTGTTTAATTTATAAAATGTAAAAATATATACAATCACAAATTCCCTTAATGCCCTAATGGGCAGGCTGCAACTGGCTCTACCGTTTTTGTTGATTGTGTACAACTTAATCTGGCTAATTGTGTTTTTGGGTTGCAACACCTTTCCATGACTTAGCTACTGTTCCATTACGATGTCCTCAAGATGATGTAGATATCTATACTAGTTCCGCAATAACCCTTCACCATGTTTCCTAGGACCCTTTACTACCTTAGTGAGGAGTGTTTTCCACAACAGGTGAACTGAGAAAGAATGAAGGAGAAGGGGAAGGACATGGGAATAAAAAAGATTGACCTTCTGTTTCTGCCAATTTCCTCTCTGTCACCTCTCCTCCCCTCCTTTAGCCCCCCCCCCGCCCTTAGCCCTGTGTCGGACGAATCCTTTTTGGAGGGATAAATAGCATTGCTGTGCTTTGATAGCCTCAGTCCCAAACAGTCAGCCGCTTCCGATAAATAAAAGGAACTTTGCCCATTTATCTCTGTGAGAAAGAAGTTCCTATTAGGGTCCCTATAGCCACGGGGCCATTCCCTCCTTCACCGCAGAGCTTTGTAGATTGCTTGCTTGGTTTAAGGTGCTATTGAGTGCTCACCCGGACAATTACACTGCAGGTGTATTTTACCGCCCCCCCACCAGCCCCAGAAATGTCCACACACCTCCCTCATCTACCTTGTACCTCTGGTTTGTGGGAGATGCTGTCCAGGATACAGTTGGGAATAGTGTGTGGTAAGGGCGTAGTGTTCATTCGTGTGGATATGAGAGTGTGTGAGTGTGTGTTGGTGGGGGGAAGGTGGGATAGAAGGACAGAGTGTGGATAGCGATAATGGTCCTCTGAATGGTTTGGAATAAAGTATCATGGCTATAGTGCCTGGAGTCAGACAGTGATACACATGCAAATGTTTTTTTACCCCCACCTATCATCTCCTACTCGTCTGGCATAATGATAGCCTTTACAAACAGATGAAGAAACACAGCCTGTGTGATACAGTATATATAAAAATAGCACGCAATTTTACTGAAAATGTCTGTGTTGCCTTTGGGGAACTTAAAATACACATTTGTAATTTCCCTGTAGGCCTCGATTTCTTCACTTTCCATGACACTTGTTATAATTTGATAAAGCAGTGATTTCTGTTAAGAGCAATAGGCATGTGAAGAATAAACACAGGATTTTAAAAGACTTGACCCTAGAAACTAGAATGTCAGTCTCATCTCAAGCATATAAAAAAACAATAAAATAAATATGATGGGTTGATATTTAGTTTGAGAGTTTCTGATCCTCTCCTTCACAAATGGTTAAACCACAAAAGCCTGGATTGTTACCTGGTCTTTCTCTACAGGGGTATTCTACAGGTATTTTACTGCAAGGTTCTAAATATCCAATTTTTTTCTTTCTGAATGAGTCTTCAGGCCTTTTCAGGAAAATAAATACTCCACAGCTGTGTATAAACCGCACCGTGTATAAATAGCACCTTTAATTTTTTAACTTTGTGTGTAAACAAACCTGAGTATTAACCACACCCGTATATAAACCGCATCTGCCTGGAGAATTTACTTTTCGCAAAATCCCTCCCTCCCCTACCTTAGCAACCGATCACTACTTGAAGAAGGTCTGTCAAGCTTTCGTCATTAAGGCTCAAAATGGTGAAACTGTGTGCCTTTGCTACGGCAACTGCTGCAAATCTGGCCAGGGTGCAAGCTGTCCTTACAGGCCCCCCAGGACATAATTTTTCGTAGATTCCTAATGAAAACAAAATGTGTTAATAAATTCCTTTTTGTTCTCATTTGGAATATACTCACATGAAATGGATAACTATGAAGAGTGTTCTTTAATTTATATTCACTCAATGCCAAACATAGTTATATTTAATTAATATAATTGCTTGTAATCTGTTGCCTTAATTTTATTGAGTAGATATGGTGTATCTTTTTTTATAGTGAACTTATTTGAATTATGTTCTCTGTAGATTTCTCTTCTGTTTCACTTAATATTTTTTAAATTATTTTCAGTTTATACAACTTAAACAGGGTTTCAGGTTTGAGTTGTATTTGCTCAAAGGAATTGTGTAATATACTACGCCACACCTACAATATAATTTCCTAATATGCATTGCCCTTTTAAGTGAACTCAAGAGTTACCATCCATGACTGCATTTGTTAATAACAGAGACATGGTTATTGAACGCATTTATTCTCTATCATTTATTCCTGTTGTCAATTCCATGCCAACAGTTATAAAATATTAAACTGTGAATACTTAACATATTCATAAATCTTGTAAACCCCCAGCTCATGGAGTATTCAGATGCTCTCAAAATATGCCATACTGTCAGATTGGAATCCTAGCATGGTGGCCAGGAAGTCATGTTTAAAATACATTCATAACTTTAAGGAAATTCCGAGGATTTCAAAAGCAACACTCTTGCTAAGATTTCTGGAAATCCTGAAGAGTTCACCAGAGTTTTGCAAAGCTAGCCATAAGGCATTGGTTTGCAAAGGAATGCATAACAATTACTGGTTTCAGAACTTCAAACACTTACGGTATTGTTAAACTAATTTCAGTAGTGGGTGCAAAATATTTGTTTTACCACATGATTGGATTACTTTAGACAAACGGATGTGTATGATGTTTGTGTAGCTAAGATGACATAATTAGTCAATGTACGTGCAAAAAAAGGATGATAAAACAATTCCAAAATATCAACCTGAAGCAGAGCATGCTGGGAACATTTTCATTTTAAACTTAAATTAATTGAGTAAACGTCAGTATAACATAAATGTTTTACATTTCTCTAAGTTTGACATACACTTAGAAACATTTGAGTACAAAATACATTAGAGTTTACAGTGTACACCACGACATAACAACGATATGAACCCATACATTCTTACTATATACATTTAGTGTCTAGTTATTCGATGGAGGGAAATAATTTTTTTCATTGATGCTTCACATTTTTGACTGCGTGTAAAGGCCCGCTTCTCAGACATCCGTGGTACTTTGCTCTTCTCACGTGATAACTTTCCTTTTTCATCATATCCAGATGCTATTAAATTGCATCAAGTAGACTGAACATAGGTGAAGTAATTGAATGAAGCTGCTCTACACAAAGTAATAAAATTTAGTTTAAACCCAATCTCTTTGAGTAAATGCAACACTAAACATTTACGTTCAGAGAGAAAATCAATATATTTGCATTGTATTGACATAACTTTCATAAGTAAAATGAACAGTCATTGAAAATCGTTTTTTACAGTGTGGCTGTTTACAGTAATTGCTGCTTACAAAGAAGCGCAGCTTCACGGGCATAGCACCAGTAACTAGGATAGCCAGGGAATTTGCAAAAGGTTAATTATGACTCGTACATATATTGGACATTAATATTAAATATCTGTCATAGGGTGTGTAGCAATATACAGCTCTGGAAAAAATTAAGAGTCCACTGCACTTTTTTCTCTGCTTTCCAAACAAGTTGTAAAGGAAGGTTTTGAGTGAGGAACAGAAGGGTTAAAATTAAGAGATCACTGCAAATTGAACGCTTCTGTTCCTCACTCAAAACTTTCCTTTTCAACTTTTTTGGAAAGGAAAGAAAAAGGTGCAGTGGTCTCTTCATTTTTTCCGGAACTGTATATAGTTTGTATAGTGATTACCTTAGTAAGAACGTACTCAGTCGAAAATCAAGGGAGAAAGATAAGCTTTATTAAAAGCACAGCAGCAGAGTTGTCTGATGTTACATGTTCAATCGATCTCTCTGTAAAGATGGTTGCTAGCGGTTATATACATTGAAGGGCATATCTACCTATCACAGATTGCATCTCGAATGCCCATGCCAGATGGTCAATGTAAACATTTCACATTCCTGAGGTTATCAGACTGTGACCTACTGAGAGAAAATCTAAACACAGTTGTTTCTGTTGTTCTCATTGTCTAGGCACATTTACCTTTCAGTGAAACACATATTCATATGATTCTACAAGTGCTGCCAAAATGAATTTGTTGAAGAATAAAATATGTTTTTTATCCATGTATAAGCCACGGTTTATAAATGGGAAATCACAGTATTTTGCTTCTCATTTTGCTCAAGCCTCTTTCTCAAGGATACAGTATCTTCCACAAAACATGGCAGCCAGCACGAGCATTTTGAGCCCGAGAGTTTGCAGAAGAGAAAGCGAGACAACCACAAAATGAGAGATGTTTCCATAAATGTCAGAAAACATAGGATACGGGAACAGTTGTTCAGAATGAGAGATTAGGTTCCACGGTGAAACAGAAGGTGCCTGTTAGTGTTAATAGCCTCAGTACTGAATTAACATTTGTACAGTGCAGAGACACTGTAAAGACTATGTCATGTACTTTACATATGGCTCAAATGGAAGAGAGGTTCAAGGGCATAAAGGAATAGAGTAGACACTGGCGTAGCGTGGTGACACCGGGCCGGGGTGCAAGCTGACATGCAGGGTGAACGCCCCCCCAGGACGGAAAGATTACAATGCGGTATATACGCATGTAAAACCGATCCTGGCGTAGATTAACCCCACAGCCAACGTCTGACTGTAATAACCTACTTAGACAAACACAGTATAAAATAAAAATACAAAAAAGTTTTTATTATAGAGGCCAAGCACGGGCCCCCACCCACCGCGGGCCCTGGTGCAGCCGCAACCCCCGCACCCCCGATAGCTACGCCAGTGAGAGTAGACCTACTGCCTGAGGCTTCTAGAAGAAAACCAGATGGATGCTGTACAGCTGATAGAGAAGGCTATGGAGTTAGATATCTGCCAAAAGGTTAAGTGTACGTATTGTTAGGATCATAAGAAAATACATTCGTAAAAAAGGTCGTAAAAAAGGTATTTTGTAAAACATGAAATGTAAGCGTGAAACTAGATCTGTGAATGTACAAACACTTTGTCAGTAATCAAACAAACTTTTGTCAGTAATCTGGCATCTGCAAAGACATGACCCGAACATAGCTCTTCGAAACTGTAAATCTAGCAACACTGAGTTGGACTGCTAGCCTAGTGCTCTACCACAGCGTTGCGATTCCTGATTTCATGTACAAAATAAAAGTCCATAGCAGTTTTTAAGAATGTATAACGGCATTAAACCAGTAGGCTATCATGCTTTTAGGCATGAAGTAAAATACTTCTGTGTGAAAATGACAAGGATACAGAAACTTATGCACAAATAAAGAACAGTTACAGTCATGAAATTGGATTGCTCACATGAAAATCAGTTTTCACTATGTATGCATTAAGAGAGAAGAGACATTTTAATTGAAATCTCGCTGGATACCTATTTCTGGTTTCTCTGATTTCCTGTTCCACACGGCCTTTGCTTGTTATATTAGCACTCCTCGTGGAAAGTTTCGGTTACGTTTTTTGGGAGGATGTGATGAAACTGCCAAAACTCCAGATCGTGATGTTATTTTTTAAAATTGTAAAACTAGATTCGTACTTCACAGACAAAACATATTAGTCCGTCATCGTAACAGGGTATTTGTATGTTCACAGATCTAATTTCACGCTTACGTTTCATGTTTTACGTATGCCTTTTTTTAAGATCATACATTTACATATGGATATTCTTACAATCCCAACAATATGTACGCTTAATGTTTTGGCAGATATCTAACTCCATAGAAGGCAAGCTAAAAGAGTACCATGCAGGTCCTCTCTGTCTAATACTTGGGCCTGGTTTCTCATTTCAGCTCCTCTGTACAATAACAGAGGGACAGAGAGAAGATGATCATTGCTCTTTTCCTTCTGCTCTCTCTTTCACTAAGAGTGATTAACTTTTATCCCAAGCTGTCCATTTGCAGCAGCACATGTATTGTTTTTATGAAAGGCTGTGTGATTTGTTACACATTTGCTACTTACGTTATGCCTTGGGGTCTTTCTAGAATAGAAGGATGGACGAAATCTTTGTATGCCCATTAATGGAAACATAGTACTTGTTTAAACCAGGCGAAAGGGAAAATTCTTACCATGAACAATTTGACAAACTACATGCTAGTTTGATAAGATATTACATCTTTATTAGTGACTTTACTATATACAGAGATACTGTATGTAGAAGTATGGATAATTGTACTGAGTACGTAATGCTTGGATAAAACCCAGAGCCCACCAATTATTTTTAAGTCCATTAAAGAATGTTTATTTCCAGTGGAATGCCGGGCCATGCTTCTGCATTTGTAGCCTTATATAATTGCTATAAATTGTCAGACCCCCCTTTTAGTTACACAATGACTTTCTGATACATAATTTGGCTTCCCAGTGTCCTCATATCTGGGTAAAGTTTCATAAGAGTGCTGTTACGCAGCCCTTGCTAAGTGGTCTTAGCTCTGCAGTGATAGGCCTGCCTGTGTGCTGGGCAGCTTCTGCAGATAGCAGCTCTCTGGTGGCAAGGCTTCTCTCTAGGTCCCTCTCTGGCAGAAAGAAAAAGAAAGGGAATAAAAAGGGGGCTGGGAGAGAAAGGAAAGAGGCAGGAGGGAATTGACACAGAGCTTGGCTACCAGCCAGAGCCGGCCTTGCGTTGTGTCTAATGTATGAACGAACGAACGGGGGATTTATTTAAACACTGAGAAGAGAGGACAGCTTCACAGTGCCAGATTAATTCTGCTTTTTATTCAGAAAATAAAAGAGACTTTGAATTATTAAGAGATAGCGGGATTAGAGGCCTCTCTTTCCAACCCCAATCTACGCTCCTTTTAATTTCCACTTCATTAGAATTCTTTTTGAAGTATTTTAATGTGGACAAAGGAAGAAGAAGAGAGAGAAAGAAGAAAATATTAAATATTAGTTAAACTGTATTAAACATAAGCGCATGCCTTCTTATTTTTTTTCCAAAGTCATATTGATCCTACCCCTCTCTCGCTTCTCAATTATCAACTTTTATTGTAGGTTCAGCCAAGTGCAAAGGGCGATCTCAAAATGAAACAGCTTCTATCTCCTATTCATCCTGGGGGCTATGGGGCTGTGGCGGGGTTTCTCGCTCCCTCACACTCCTCTCCTCACACTGCTTAAAATCCCACTCCAAATCTGTCAGCCAGAGTGATGGTGGTGGTGCTGTGTAGCTCATATTCAGAGGAAGAGGGAGCAGGGGTGGTCACAGTTTCCAAGATTCTCTTGGCCTCAGTGAGGTGGAGAAGACCATGAAGGTTCAACAGTTAGGGGCAGTTATAGGTCAGAGGTCATATGATCAACCATCAAGCATGTTCTAATGAATAAAGTTTTCTGCAAAATGGTCCTTCTGCAAAACTCAGAGGTACTCTAAAATAGGCAGGCTACAGTACTATACAATATCTCTTAGTAACCAGCGTCTGAATATGAACACGAACTTTACTCAATGAAAACATACATTTGCCTGCTTTTTTGCTCTTTGTTTAAAATGAGGCCTTGTCAAGGCTATATTGAACCCTCCCATGGCTGTGCAGCGGCAGTGTGGCCCCTCTCCAAACCCTATCATAAAGCTGGAGGAATTTGATTCAACTGGTCCAGAGATTATGGATTCTTTGTGCAGTAGGATTATCAGTGGAAGTGTACCACATATTTACCAGTCTTTCACTAACTCTCTCTCTCTTTAGAGACTCTTTCGTTCCATCCCTCTCCTTCCTGCCGTCTGCACCTGGGCAGCCCCAGCCACTGTATTTATTAATATTAATAGAATGGTATTGCATACAGCATATTCGATCCAGGAGTTTAAACACATATTTGACACTAGGGATTACCTTTGTAAACTGTGTGTGTATTGTAGTCTGTGTGTTTATGTGTAAAACCCTCGACTCAGTCCTCCCAAGAGACGGTTCTAAGACCCCACAGTAAACAGAGTAAACCTGTCAATATGAGATCATCTCTGTGGAATTAATCTTGTTCGCAGGCACTTGCGCCCAAATGCATGGACAAATGAGTCAAACATGGCCTTCATAAGCAAATGGAAAGACCAGGAAAAACTCCTGCTGTATAGACTTTGGTTTAATCAGTTTAATCTTCCAACCAATCATCTCCCACAACACCATCACCGTAACGCCCCCCCTCCACTCACTACAAGTATAATAAATTACTCAGTAAGGTCACTCCCATGGAATTCTGTGGTCACTCCCACAAAGACCAACACTGAATCATTGATATCCCAGTCTTATGTGAGCTCTGTGCAATAGCCTTGGGAAAAGGTTACTGTGGAATCAATGTTTGTGTTACTTATTTAATGCTGTGTTTAGTACAATGTTTTTGTTAAACGGTTTCCAATTGTTTTACATATAATATTCACAGTTATTTAACTGCCATGGTATACTTATCTTATTCATCTCTAATATATTCTGTAATATACTGTAAACATGCAGCTTCATGGTATAAATGCTATAGGATGCCCTGTGAATGCAAGTGAGACTGACTGTTTAAAGATGCTAAAGCAAGCCATGTCAAGAGTCCGTTTGAGTTGTCTTCCTTCCTCTTTCTCTCCTGTCTTCCATCTGCCTCCTCTTATCTCCTCATCAGAGCCCAAGTGTTTGATTCAAAACCCGACTAGCTGAGCCTTGTGTCTGGCTGTTGTTATTGAAATAAAGCGAGGGTGTGTCGCCACCCCAACTTATCCCCCTCTTGCCCCCTGTCTGTCCTAAACAAGTGTATCTTCAGAAACACGCCAGCTTGTTATGGTAATGACTAATGTGGTGCACATTTCCCCCTCTGCTTGTGTTTGTCTGTGCACGTGTGTTTGTGTGTGTGTGTGTACAAATGTGGGGGTTATGCTTTGCTCAGGGTTTTGTGGGGAACGAACACATCAGTACATGGTTGAAAACAAGGCAGAGGGGGCCAAGGATAATGGGAGAGAGTAAGGTTTAACCAAAAGGCGGACTGGGACACCATATTAACTAAGGCAAACATGCAATGCTAGTGCATGTATGCAGAAAACAATAAATCAAAAAATATTTAATCAGTGCCACTCTATAGATTATTAGAAATCAAACAACATTTGGTAGAACCAACATTAAATAATAACTCCTACTTGCTTGTACTACTACTCAATGCTCAGTAACAAAAAACAGCCATAATCTCCATTAAAATTTTTAATGACTCAGATGTTCATACAGCCATTATATCATATCCTACATCATTATGGTCTTGGTCCGAGTTTGTATTATGTGTTTTTTTCACAGACAGAGGAAACTATTTTGTCAGCCAGCCACATGGCATATGTAAGATCTTATTTCAATCGCTACAAAACTGGTTGGTGCAAACTGACAACCATAACCTAAGCACTAAATAGGAAATCATCCAATATCTGATGCTAACAACAACATACAGGAGGAAATTGTCATCTCTTTGACAAGAGAGAAATCCCTAGCAAAATAATCCGCCTGAAAGGTTTTGAACAGAATAGATTCTGGGGGAAAGAGACATTTGAGCAGGAGTATTTTTAAATGCTCTGAGCCCGTCATTTAACATTTTTGTCATTTAGCAGACGCTCTTATCCAGACTGACTTACCGTAATGAGAGTATATATTTTCATACTTTTTGTGTACTGATCACATGTGGGAATCAAAACCTTTCCCTGGCATTGGGAGCTTTTCCGTGGCGAGCACAATACATCTTTCAACCGATTCACACAAGACCAGTCCATTTACGAACTGGACATGATCATCATAGTACAGTATAAGCATTTAAACTAACAGACTGGAAACACTGTAGAAGGCAACAGTGATCTTTAGAGCGCACAATAAGAAAATAAGACAAGGAAAAAATAGACAGAGAACAATGTCAAAGTTGTGTTAAAAGAATAGTAGATTAGCATCATCTATTAAAACAAACATAATGCTTGACTGCATGTCACAGGCTGCATTTCATAAATAAAATATGTTCAGTCACTGATATTGGCCCCTTATCTTAAGGCAGAGAGGCAGACGGTAAATTTGCAGGCTGTGTGGAAGCGTTGGGGTTTTTGTGGAGATTGATAGAGGCCCTGAGCAGAAGATGCACAGCAGATATCATCTGTCTGTCTGTCAGGCATGCAGGCAGGCCAGGGAAAAAGAGGAAGAGAAAGAGGGAGGAGGTGTAGGGGTGACAGTCTGAGTGTAACCCCCCCCCCACCCACACACACACACATGCACACACACATAAACACATATACAAAACCCTTGCCAAATGTCATATCACCCATGGGACATTCCCAATGGAAATTGATAACAAAGAGTGGAGCACCAAACAATCAGACACCACCAGTATCGAGATGGGCGGCGTGCAGTGACTCCCCATGTGAAACATAATAGCAACAGGGAATTTCTGGTGAGTGTGTGTATGTTTGTTTGTGTCAGTTTGTCTAATAGGGGGCATTAACCAATGGGAGAGGTGAGATGATGGTCTCTGAACTCTTTCTGTCAGTATTTGATCCAACTAGAGCCCTTTGACCCCCTCATTATGTCTCTGATCCTGGAGAGTGTTGGAGCATTGGTACCGATGATGAATTAGCCAGGCAGGTTCTCTCTGACACTGAAGTCTCGTCCCAAATGGTACATTACTTCCCGTTCAGTGCAGTACTTTTGACCACGGCCCATAAACAGTAAATCAGGAATAGGGTGTCATTTAGGACAGAGTCAGTGGAAATAACTGACTTGGTAGTGCAGAGCAAAGCAGGGCTAAGGCTACAGACTGATGTGGTGGGGCGTGTCTACGGGTCTACTATGCAAACAGCTGTAGCTACAGGTGCATCTTTAAAACTAGAGAACTGCAGACGTCATACTAGTAGTTATGTTTCTTCGTCCCCAGAAACTAGTCTAAAAAAATATTGTTTTGTTTGCTTGCTTGTGTGTGTGCATTTGGGTATTTATGTATTGTGTGTGTGTGTGTGTGTGTGTGTGCGTGCTTGCATGTGCGCGCATGTTTGTTGTGTGTTAGATGTGTGACTGTGTTATGTGTGTGTCTGTGCTACATTTCAAGAGCAATAGGGGGAGCCTCTCGCTCTACCTGGGCTGCCTAAACTCAGCAGGATATTTAACAAGGATTATCTGTGGGAATGAATAAGGTGTGAGATGCAAGATGCTACCGTGCTTAAAAAATTCCATTTGTCAGATCACTGAACTTCATGAATACTTTAGATGGAAAAAATACACTGCTGTATTTCCTGGACTAATTACACTTGTAAAACACAGTCAGGCATAAGAAAAGTAAATATATACACTTCATTTAAAGAAAAAACACTGCTTTGAATTCCAATAATGCCTACATTTGCAGGATCATAGCACTGTCTTATGCTAACTAGTGAGTCAAATGACAGTAGAAGGATTACTAGAGCATGTCACCACATCCCATGTGATTTTAAAGTAGTATCACTGAATTATGTTCTAGATTTTATTAAGCTGTTTTACTTCCGAAGGAGAAGAAAACTATTAGCAGTATCCATGAAAGTGTAATTGCTTTCCTTGAGTAAAATTCCTATTATGAATGAGTTCAGGGATTCTTGAAAATCAGGATAAATAATTATCCAACAAGGCAAACTTCATTTTTTTAACTTAAAATGAATAAAAATATTGAAATTAATATTTATATATATATAAATGTGTATTTAAATATTTCTTTTTTGTTTCTTTTTCAATATATTCCATATTATACATTTTCATACTGGCTATATCCCTAGAAATGCTTTTGTACTGAGCAAAGAATCCAAATTCCTAACTGTACAAAAAAGTGTTTAACATTCTAAAACTCTTAACTGAAAAAAAAATGTAATTTCTTGCAATAGCCCTCAGGGACTTAAGAAAATATTTTTTTAAAAACTGAGATTTCTGAATATGTTTAGAGATTTTGTCAACTTTGAAAATCTAAATGAATCATGATTGAGTATGGTCAGGTATTCCATAAGGACACCTTCATATGCTCATTACAGTTCAGGTAACAACAAGTCCTCTTGTGGTGTATAATGGATTAGGATAAGGATGAAGAATAGTTGTTTTTCTTCATAAACTCAGAATTTTGTCCAACATCAACCTTGTCAGAGTGCTGAAAGAATTCCTAGTATGGCTGTTTTTTGTATATAATTTTATTGTATAGGGGAATATGTGTCTGTCTTATAGGGAAAACATGTCCGTTTAAGTAACTTTTATTGTTGTTAATATTATGCAGAAATACCATAATCACAATAAAATTATTAATAGAAACATTGAGCTATGTTTTTACATTGTAGATACAAACATAGGTAATGGAATGATGACACAAACACAACCAACATAGGTTGAGGAACACTGAATAATTAAACTGTTACAAGGGCATTACCCAGGCATTGCCATAAACAGCTCTTTCCTATTAACCAATCAGCAACCTGGATCTAAAACAGCTTTTTTATAATTAATAAATGAGTGTGTGGGTGTGGTATATGGCCAATATGCTGTACCATGTCTAAGAGCTGTTCTTAAGCATGGTGTATCATGAAGTGCCTGGACACAGCACTTAGCCATGGTATATTGGCCATATACCACAAACCCCTAAGGTGCTTATGACAATTATAAACCGGATACTAACACAGTTAGAGCAGTAATAAGTGAACTAATGTTATACTTGTGGCACTGTATACAGTCTCCTATCATCTTTCAGGATTCAAAGCACCCCGTTCATACTGTAGTATGCTATACCTACAATTCACCTGTCTCAATCCTGAACTGTAGCATTGTCATAACCTGCTAGTGTTGTCATAAATTCAGAAATTCTTTTACTTCATTGTTCAAAAGGTCACTGGAGCAATAGAATGTTGTAAATGTACTTGCAATGTCCTGTGTTAGCACTATCTTAGTATTCAATACATCATTATATCCTTCTAACCCAGACCTTGCAATGACATTCATGCTAATGCAATATGCAGCCTTGTTGTCTCTGCCCCAAACTTCAGAGCAAAACACGTTAAAGATTACTTAAGGATCAGATATGACTCTAATGCAAAATGCCTTAAAAATCCATGGTTGGTCCTAAGCTGCTGTGAGTAATTATTATTGGTGATGACTAGTATTGATTATAAGAGGGGACTCTGTCAGATTTCCATTTTGTAGCCTGAACAGTTCTGAGACACTTGGCAGAGTACTGAAGACAACCATATCAGCTCAAACAACAGGACTTCTCAATATGTTATATGTGCGTCACAAATGACACACTATTTCCTACATTAAAAGTATTGCACTATGTAGAGAATAGTTTACTGTTTAGGAAGTACACTATGAAGTTAAATCATTACTTGAAATTACCATTGGAACAGTGTACTCTAAGGAATTAAAAACACTTTTAAATAGAATTGTGAAATCCAAATCAATATCTAATATTAGCTGTTATCACTGAATTTCTACGTAAAAAATTTTGTTAGCTTTATTTTTGTTAGTTATTTGATGGTTGTATTTGGGCTTGGATCTTTTACTTTTTGCTAGGTGTTTGTACACCTAGCAAACCTATATACAGCAATATATTGTATGTTGATATCCCAACACAAAGAAAACTTATTTGCCTGCAAATAACATGTCAAAGTGTGCAGCATTCCTTATTGCTAGTGCAGTAACCCATATTTTAAATTTTACGTTGTCTTTAGAAATCATTCAAAAATTATGGAAATCTGCATATGTGTTGCCTCTCCATAAGGGGGGTGAGAGTAGTGATCTCAACAATTATCAACCAATTTCAAGGCTTCCTTGTTTAGCTAAGATTCTTGAGTCATTGGAATATGTGCAGCTTCGCTCCTTCTTGGCTGAGAAATGTATGTTACATGTAAATCAATCTGGTTTTAGACCCTGGCATAGCAATGTTACTGCATCTACACTAGTTGTAATTGAGCTTGTAAATGCTCTGGATGCTAAAATGACTTGTGCTGCATTGTTCATTGACTTGTGTAAGGTCTTTGATGCTGATGATCATGGTATCCCGTTGAAGAAATTGTCATCACTAGGCCTCAGCCCTGCGACATGTTCTTGTTTTCATAACTATCTTAGCTACAGAACACCACAGGGATCCATCTTAGGACCTGTTCTTTTTACTAAATACATAAATGCCATTGGTCAATCTGTAAAAGTTTGTGCTTTTCACCTCTATGCAGACGAAACTATTCTAACAATCAATGCAGCTATGTCCAGCTTACAGTCTGATTTTAAAGCTGTGCAGGAAGCACTTAATGATTTAAAGCTTGTACTTAATACTAGCAAAACCAAATACATGTTGTTTTTGAAATCCCGTCAAAAAATCTCACCTGGCTTACATCTTAACTCTTTGGATGGTTCTATAATTGAACGGGTCCCTTCATACAAATACCTTGGAATTTAGATAGACAGCGACCTTTCATTTAAGAAGCACACAAATGAGCATGTTAAGAAGCTTAAGTGTAAAGTGGGTTTCTTCTATAGAAACAGATCTTGCTTTTCTCTGGCGAACAGGAAACACATTTTTCATTCAACTTTCATGCCTGTGCTTGGCTATGGTGATAAAATATATCAAAGTGCATCTGATTCTACTTTCATTTGGACGCCTTGGTGTACATGTGTCAATTTAAAAAAATGGTGTTAGATTTTTATGGGGAGAAATCTGTTTGTTTGAATTGATTGAGATGGCTAATGTCAGTCTGTATGTAAATTGTATGTATTTTGTTTTTAATTGTTGTTTTATTCTTGGATTAATGTTCACATTGAGACCTTGGTCTCATCTTGTAAATGAGACCAAGGTCTCAGTGTGTCTCCCTGGTTTAATAAAAGTTAAATAAAAATAAAATAAAAAATGAGATATGTAAAAGAATGAATGAGGTGACTTACCTATTTGGCTTTGTATTGCCCTTAAACTCACAGACAAAATATATTAGGCATATTACTGGGATTGTTACTTTATGTAATTCTCATTAAGTTGTAAACGGACAGATTTTCAGAGGTTACCTCCACGCTTGCTCCTTCTCCCACAAACATACTGTGTGTACGGCTAAGAACACATCACACACACACACACACACACACACACACACACACACACACACACACACACACACACCACTATTACATTCTTATTCCCAAAGCAACCAGCACAATGCTGGAGGCAAAAAGAAGCCTATTAGATCAGTCAGACAAGTGAGTGATCTATAGTTTTTACTGAGACAGATTGGCTGCAAGGTTGCAGAGATTAGTGGCATCTGGGGCTTTTAAGAATGCTGCAAATCGTGGCCTTTCTTTAAGTCTGGTGATAAGGCATTAAATGAAGGCAGCGTCCTTATCAGCCCAATGCTACCACATAAATCACTACAGCTTCTCTGCTCCCCTCCTTTGCCTCCCTTCTGCTCATCTCCCGCTACTTCCCTCCTACTCCCCCCATGCTACCAACCTACTCTCCCACTGTACCCCTGGTGGTTCCTATCTGCTCTATGGGGCTGGGCTGGGTAGATTCCACCATCACCACCACATACACAATCACCATAACCCAACAATCACACTATTTGTCTCCTAATTAATCCTCCACACACAAGCAGTATGTTACATACAAGGAAGTCCATGCATGATAAACCTCTGTCAGCAACTGTATGTTGGTCTTTCAATCCTTTCATTGAACATTCCCTTCTGTCTTTCTCTCTCTTCTCTATTTGCTCTCTTTTCCTCTTATTCTTTCTCTCCCTCTGTCTTTCTTTCTTCTTTTTCTATTGTGTATTCACAAGTCTACAAAGGAGAGTATTCATTCTCCCTTTCAGTGCTATCACACTTTAATCCAAAGAAAAACACAAACACTTCAGTTCCAATTCAACTTAATGGGATGAGAAAACAGCTTTTTAAAGGATATTGTCCTCCTTTTGTCTTACTCAAACCAAAAAGAGAATAGAGTAGATAGCAGAGCTTTAATGAACCCATGTATGTGATTCACAAAGGGTTCAAGCAGAAGTAAAACATTTATTTTGACGTGTTTGACAGTTCCATATTCTTTTCAGCTCAAATCATCAATATCTATTGTTTTGTATCCGGGATTTTTTTTTTAATTATAATGTCCCTTTTGCCACGATTGACTAGTTCCCAATATCAATGCCAACTCGTGAGCCTAATTAGAACTCCCTGGAAGCTGAGTCTTGTATACAGGAAATTATGATGCATGTATTCTGTAAACAGAATGATTCTTTGATCATTTTGTAGACAAACACCTAAGACATCAACTGATCCACAATCCAGCATTCACTAATGTGAAAGGTGAACTACAGTATATTTTGTATTCTCTAAGAGACTTTTCCTGACAACAGGGCACATACTGCGTTCTTACAGGGGATGAGTCATATCTATTGTCTTTTTGATAGAAGGTTTGAATACCACCTCTTTTACCAATCGCCCTCTCCCCTTATTCTTCCTCTCACAAAGTTGACTGGCAAATATCTTGTTGTTTTTAAGAAACCTTCCTGTTTACTTGCACAGTAAGTATCTTCAAGATATTTTTTACTGATATGTAGGATAAAATGAAATCTATTCTAGTTATTATTATTTTTTTCTTCAGTTTTTACAGATGCTAAAGTAAGCTGTGTCAAGAGGCAGTTTGAGGTGGTTTGAGTTGTCTAGTTATTTTTTTATTTACTTTTTATTTACAGTTTTTACAGATGTTAAAGCAAACCACGTCAAGAATCCGTTGGAGTTGTCATCTGACAGTGATGTCATTTGAGGTTAACTAAAACCAATCCCAAATTGTATTTGTTATCTATGTATTGTTTGTTGTGTTTGCTACATCAGTGAGTTGTATGTAGAAAAACAAGGGACCTTTGTCATTGCTATTAGTAACCAGGTTGTTCATTTGTATATGATCCTAATAGAAGTAACCACATTCCCAGGGCTCAACAAAGACTCAATAGCACAGACAGTGTGCATAAAGCCGCAACCTTTTTCCACACTGTCATTAACACACAACAATGGCAGTAGTCAAAATCTTACAGCAGTGGATCACTTTCAAACATTCAAATCCAAAGAAATATGTAGACAGCAATTAGTAAACACCTATTTATTTCCCTAGCCCAGCTAGAATATAAAATTACAAACTGTTATACAAACAAGGTAGTGTAGCAGTTCATCCATCTTATTGTAGCTATGTAGAGTTACTGTAGATAGCTAGCCAAACTGCCTCCAATCTCTTGCTTTTTTCTTGTTAATAATACAAAAGCACAAGGCACAGCATTAGGGGGTAAATGCAATTTTCCCTAGTGTGTCCAGGTTGTACATTAAATAACAGTTGGTGAAGTGGTCTTTGCACAATGCTAAGCTAACCTCTTACCAAACCTTTTGTTTTTAATATCTTTCGGAAATCAATATAAAATACTGTTTTTACAATCAATGCCAAAGCTACTGGCATTATTTTTTTTAATCTAGATTTCCACCAGCTACCTCTGTATTGACTGTCTGTTTCAACAATTGTTGGTTAGAAATTCAATGTCCAGAAGTTTTGTTTCTGGACCTGAAATAACGTTTCCTCAAGGATTCTGAGTAGTACATTTTTCAATATATGCACTTTCAATGACACAATAAATAAAAATTGGAATTAGTATAAAGATTGTAGTTAAAGTTCGTTGACAATGTAGCTTCAGTTATGTTTTATTCAGTATTACAGGAATTAACTCACAACACGATCATTACAATGTAATGAGACAATTACAGGAAATAGCTTAGTGTTGTCAAGTGTGACGGAAGCATTGAAAATTTTGACTCCAGCAATGTCTTGTTGCTGTGGCTTTCTGATAACTATGACATTGGAGTTTGCAGCTGTTGCAGAATAAAATACTTATGTCATATCACTGCAACAAAAAATTTAAGTCCTAATGATTGTCTGCAAACATTTCACTGGAGTAAAAATAAAATGTTAATTCGACGAGCAACACGTGTTTAATTGTGAATGGACATTCACTCAGCTCTCCACTGCAAACCTAGAGCTTTCTGTGCAGCAGATGACGAAGCTGGATAGAAGCATGTGAAAGGAGAGAAATAGATTGACAAGGCCAAAACTTCATAAGTTGTCTCAGGATGGTGCTGATCAGGTCCTTCCTGTCCATGTCTTTTTTTATAATGTTCAAAAAGGCTAATAATCAGTTTCTACATTATGCATCACTTTTGTGAATATGGTGGCCTGCGTGCACTGTGTTGGAGGAGATGGGAGATGGAGGCCCGTTGCTGTGTTTTAGCAGGTCTAACTGAAACAGAGCTCAAAACCGAGACAGATTAAGGACTGCAGTGCATTTATCTGCAGCATGTAAATGAGCGAGTGGCCAGTGTAGTTACTGCCAGGCCAGGGTATTGGAACAAGAGGCTTAAGATACTATCATAAGAATAGCTGGGCCTGCAGGCACTGCAGATTACTAAGCATTGGAGAAAAAAGTTGGTGGATAAAGTGTTGACAAACAATCAGTGTTATTAGGTATTAATTATATGCTAAGCTAAGACTGTCTGACCCTCCAACATCAGGCTTACAGTTGGCAGACCTCTGGTGTTCATCATTAGTCCTGTTATCAATGTCAAGAATTATCAGTTGACCCTGATAGGCTCCAATGTCAATTAATTTCTGTAGACCAGGTCTGAGGTGTACTGTATGTTGGTTTGTGGAGCACATTGGGCTTTTGTCCAGTGACTAATAAATATACATCTCCATTCTTTGTTGATTGGATGGTTTGACTGGATGATATAGTGTACCTGCTATATCTTCTATATTTCTGCTAGTGATTGTTGATGATTGTGGCTCCATTCTATTTATAACACTCAAAATATAGACAAAAGAATACAGATATCAATGCACTCTAAATTTCATGTTGACAAAAGTACTTTATTTTATTATTGTCCACTGTCACCATTTGTGAGCTAAAATCCAAATTTGAACCCAACCTTTAGCAAGGGGCTCAGCCCTACTTTCATACTCTTTCTCTCAATAGCAAGATGAAACAAACCAGAGAGCAAGCAATTTTATTGTTCAGTGGTATCTTTAATTGTGATGAAAAAGGATTATGTAGATTTTGTTAAGCCTGCCTGACAAGACATATTTCAAAGTGAATGGGCCATAGAAGAGTAATATGTCAGTGTTGGGGCTTAGTGGAACATCTCCTCCAATAATAGGGTAATCCCAGAGTCTAGGGATCCCTCCTTTACCATCTCTCTGCCAAGAAGAGAAGAGATGTCTACTGGTCTTCCATAATATCCTCTGGTCTCTAAAAAAATATGTGAGCTGGTTACCGAAATACAATGTAAAGCTCTTTCACACTATAGTGTGAAACACAAAATGAAGTTGCTATTATTAAGTAATAATAATAATTATGGTAGTGATTGTAGTAGTAGAAGCTGTATAAGTATACTGTATAAGTAATTACTTATACTGCTTCTACTACTACAATCACTACCATATCATTATCACATTTTTGCCTCGAGGGCAACATATTTTAAGGTAACTCTTCAATCTCTTCACCTCAAATGCAAAAAATTAAATGATGTTCATTGATGCCAAGTGTAGGCCAATCCCCTTGATGTATTTTTAAGATTAGCCAAGGAGTTTATCATATTGTGTGACTGGTGTGATAAAACAAAGGCTAAAATAAAAGGGAGGAAAATTAGGGCGTGTTATTCCTGTAAAGGATAAACAAAGACGTAAAGTAATTACAGCTGGAGGTCAGCACTCCAAATGCATACTCAAAAGCACAGGGCGTCGCACTGAATTAATGGCAGTCACACTTATTTAGCAACCTGAATAGGCAATTTTGCAGCAAATCTGGAGAGAAAGAGGACATGAAAAGTTGTGAAAGAATAACTGATGATGGTCTCCTTGAGTGTGAGCAAAATAAAATTGACCATGAAATCAGAGAGCCCAAAATTAAATATGGTTGGATGAAGAAGTGAATAAAAAAAGGAGGTGCAAAGCGTGAACCATAAAATGTCTTTGTGCAGATGCCAAGGTAAATTTGCACATCAGTAAGACAATTAAATGAGTGGAAAATATTTTTGGAGAAAGGAATCTATATTAGAGAGATATATGTATCATTGAGTATGGCAGGCTATGGATGTGTCGCAAATGGCACCCTATTTCCTATATCCAGGCCCTTGTCAAAGTTGGGCACTTCAAAGGAAAAGGAATGCCATTCAGTCAATCAAAAATGTTTGATGGTTATGGAGATGGGTGTGTACTAATACAAAAGAGTGTGTTTAAGGTAAACTTAAATTTACTCTTGATTCTGCTAGTTTAAGGTTTTCTGCCGATAGAAACCCTTGAGGTACAGGTCACAGATCTGTGAGCCCTACATTATTACATTAGATGTACAATAGATACAATACACCCATATTACATACATGGCCCTGTTATGTACAGCTACTTCACTGGAATGTTTTTGTATTTAACTGAAGTCAAGTTTCTAGAATTGTTATTCTTGCTTCAGACCATTATCATGGTTATGTAGCACAACATAGTGTTGAATAACAACAATCAACACCAAGGGCTAGGTTAAATTGGAGTGTCGATAATACTTGTCAGTTTGATTATTATTAGGGTTCCTCCGGTAGGAGAAACCCTATTGTTATTGCCAGTATTATTAGGGGTTCTCCGGTAGGAGAAACCTTATTGTTACTGTCGGTATTATTATTATAATTTTTTTCCTTGAAACTGCTGAATGACTCAAAAAGTCCCTGGTAGAAAATGCTGTAACTTTGCACACTGAAAATATAGACCACAAGTACCTACCACGCAGACACCCGCACTGATTCTTCCACCAGGGGCGCTACAGTGCACGACTCACTTTGCTAACTTCAAAATGATGGCATTTCCACCCTGTTTGACCTATAATGCTGCATCTTTGTGTACAAGCCTCAAGAACCCATTAAATCCACCGATGAGTTTCTGTTTTAAATTAGATATATAACCTTGATTAACATTTGTCCAGTTAAATGACTGCAAAGATATGTTATCAGGAAACGCAAGAATTATCTGTGGTCATGTTTGTGTGCCAACCATAGACATGAAGACCATTCTGCATGTTGTGCTTGCTAACCTTGTGCACGGTAGGGGTTGGTATGGGGTTTGTTGTCAAAATACATACAGCTGATGTATAAATGTAATTGCATTTTTGCATGTAGTTTTCTGCATTTTTGAATGAATGCGAATTTCTGTTTTAAATTAGATATAAACCTTAATTTAACATTTGTCTTGTTAAACAACTGCAAAATTATTTTATCAGTAAACGCATGAATTTTCTGTTTTGCCAGACTTCAATACGCTGTTTACAAAAATAAACTGCATAATGGAGTATTTCTTTTTTATTAGTGATATCCCAGCATAATTTGCAGCTGTTCGTTTTGTTACTGATTATGTTTGTTGTAATTTGTTGTAATTTTGTGCCATCTTGTCATTTATGTACAGTGTTACAGTTTTGAATGTTTTTGGGGGATTATGGTCGGGTTTGTGTGCCAACCATAGACAGGAAGACCATTCTGTTTGTTGTGCTTCGACTGAACTATGACTTCATAAATTTAGCCTTTAATGCTAACTTTCATGGCCACTGTTAAAATTACCTTAAAATCACCCTGTTGTCCAATTGACCTGATTGTTGGTATGCTGGTGTCTCATATATGCCTCCCTATAGGGTTGTGAGGAACAAGAGATACGTTTCAAGATGGCGGAACAATGACCACAGTAAAAAGGTGGTTAATGTAAATCCATTGGACAATAGATGGTAGGTGATACAATGAACTTATATGCTGTCTGTATCTTTTTGTCACTCACACACACACACACACACAGACACTTGGTGAAACATTAAAAAACATATACTTGCACTGTCTTACCACTGTATTTTCAGTGGTAAGACAGTGCACAGTTACTGTTGAGTCAGAATTCTGTATGACCTTACACATACAGACACGAATGTCCCCTGCCAGACTATTTTCCTGTGCTTATCCTATTGACCAACTTCTATAGGGTATCTGTCTATCACAACATATATTACAACAGGAGCCATTTCTTAGCCAACCACTCCATTGGCAAGACCATACCTGAATTTGGCCTATGCAAATTACCTTATCAAAAAACCTTGACATTGTGGAACATGGTTTTCAAGAATTACTCGCTAGGTTATAGAGAATCCAAATAGTGTCAATTCATGGGGGAAATTAGAGAGTATAGCTAGCAGCACTTTCTTAGCCACCCACGCCATTGGCTCCAGTTCAATATACTGTAAGCCAAATACGGATATGCAAAGTGCCTTATAAAATAAGAACTAGATGTTGTGAAGTGGAACATGCCTTTCGAGAATTATTCACTAAGGTATGAAGAATCCATATATACTGTCAATTCATGGGAGAAAGTAGAGGATATAGCCAGCAGCACTGTTTTAGATTCCCACTCCACTGGCTCCAGTTCAATACACTGTAAGTCAAACACGGCTATGGAAATTGCCTTATAACTGAAAACCTAGACATTGTGATTTGGAACATGGCTTTTGCGAATATTCACTAGGGTATAAATAATCCATATAAATACTTAGTGTCACAGTGTCTGACCATATCTGACCTTTCCAGCTTGTAACTGGTGACCTATTTCACTATCCTTACCATATAGGAGAACCCCATCCCATTGTTGCTTGCAACTATATTTATTATTATTATTATTATCCTTGGCACCTAAAATGCTTAATAACTCAAAAAGTCCATGGTAAGAAATGCTATAAACTTACATACTGTTAAAGTAGTCCATCTGTAACAACCAGACAGACCCCCGCCCGATTCCTCCACCAGGGGCGCTATAGTACACAATTCAATTTGCTAATTTCAAAATCATGCCATTTCGACCACGTTTGTCCTACAGTGCTGATTTTTTTTGTACCTGCCTCATTTCTCATGATGAACAAAAAAGCATCAAGAACCCATAAAGTCCACCATGATGGATTTTTCTGTACAATGAAAATTTGTCCAATACTATAAAATGTTCTCATGAACCGGAAATCCAATTGACTTGTCCTTTGGCATACAGGTGTTTTATACATGCCTCCCTTAAATCTTTTCAGGAATAAGAGAACTTGCAAAATGGCGGACAATATGGCTGACTACTGTAGAATATATGTATGCACAATGTGCATGTGTGCAATTCTTTATTGGAACAATAACCTATGCACTTCATATTCATTGTGCATCCAGATACCACCCCCATATAAGACCATGTGCATTTATTGGTTGATATCTCAAAAGACGGCAAAATGGCAGCTGACAGAATTCTTTCAATTTTCAACACAAGCTAACACAAGGCAATTTTGGGGCCTGTTTAACTTGAAAAAAACCCACTTTTTTGCCAATGACTGGCCCATAAAGCAGAGACAGCAGCCCATTGGTTCATTTTCTATACTGATTGGTTGGCCCAATCACGTTGATTACTAAGCTCCACCCCTAAAAATCCCCTAAAAATCTGTAGATGAGCGCGTCGAAATGGACTAACAAAAGCGCTAGGGCAAGGGGTACGGAGAGTTGGGGGCCAAAAGAAGTAAAACTCTAGTGGCGGATGGAGAAGGTGTGTGACAAGGAAGCCGGCACAGTGTGAGTGTGACAGGGCCGAGGGGACAGAGTGAGCAGGAGCAGAGTAGTTGAAATAAAGCATGGAGTAGTTTCATGATTAACAGGGGGAGACTTGCAGGGAGGGGGCAGCAGGAGGAGGTAGTGTGTGTGTCGCTATGATGGCGATGATTAAATAAATTAATGTAGATGATAAATAGATACTATAATCTTCGTCGCTATCATAAAGTGAAAATACTGCTGGTGGTCACTCAGTCAATGTCAAATAGCACAGCAAAACTATTTGGCATTGCTTTTGTAGCTAGCATAGTTCCCTTATGCAGTCGCAACTTCGGCTGACTATTCTAACGTTAACCCTTTCTAGCCGGAGCCTTCTGATTTCAGAATCCTAATTCCGATGGTTTTTCTCTTATTATCGCTGCTGTCAAATCACATATTTTAAATCTGAAAACTGAAATAAATACTAGGCAACATTAGCTACAAACTTAAATAGTTAGGTCATAATGAGCGGTAAACTTTTTTTTATCGTGCGCCTAATGTGTTGGAGCAAATTCCCCATTTTCCTGTGGCAATTTTAGACCACGGTCAAAAGAATGGAACTGGAGTCTTACTTTCGCAGATTTTATGTACAAATGAAGTCAATCATTTGAGGTAAGGAAGATGTAAAATTGCTTATTACAATGTTTTTCTAATAGGGTCACTTGATAGATTATTATTTTGATAAAAAAGTATGATTTCAGCGCTGAATAATTACCAGCTTGATGTTTGCTAAGTTAGTTTGACTGAAGCTATTTGGCCTGCCTTAACTAGCTACCCACTTATTTAGTTTCTGAAATTAATATGTGAGTATTTCTCTATATATGACAATGTAAATGAACCAAATTTGTCTGTGCACAGCAGTGGGTTGATAACAGCTAAGTTTCTCACCAGTATTAAGTAAGTTAATACACAAAATGTAGCTAGATAGGTACTGTAGCCACAAGCTAAACCCTGAGCCAGAATGGGAGATAATTTACTTTCTGTTTCACAGTACTGGCATACTACTACATCTTACATCTAACGCTTTGCATATAAAATTTATTAAATGAGGTGTGTATCATGTGTTTGTCTCTATGATGTAAATATTCTTTTAGAAAAAGCAAGTCTGATTATACCTAACTAGCTACCATCAATGTAAAATAAATCTACAAACTAGGCAACAGTTACTGTCAACTTCATTCTGACGTGGTTTTCTATCTTAGCATATATATTTCTAAGTACTACAGTATGGCTCTGTTACTGTACTTGGGTAGTTTATTCATTACTAAATCCAAATTGTGCCTATAAGGATGTCATGTTATGTTTTTGTCCACTACTATATCACTTCCCTGATGCTTGTGTCCATGTAATAGACACGCCTATCTAAACAAAAGCAATATGTGAAAGATTGTTCTGTAAGTCCTTTGTTTTATATTATGTGTTATGGATTTATGGAACAATGCAACTAATTGCAGTATTTTGTTATATATTTTGTATATATAGGTAGCGATGGATGGAGAGGAAGGTGCTGATGCTTGCTTACTGATGTATGCAGAGGAAGAGGTCACTGACATCTCTGGAAAAGTCCAGCTCATAGCAGATTAGGATGTTTAGAAATGGGACCATAAATCTACTGGCTGATTTGTACTATTAGGCCTATATTAGGTCTTTCATTCTGTCTTTCTGTCTCTTGTTCACCTGGACAGTGTGATGTACAGTCCACTCTTATACTTCATGGCATGCCAACTGATGGCTGTCCACCTGTCTTCTTCCACTCCCAGTTATCATGTCTCTGTCTCACCTTTCTCTCTTTCTCCCCTTCTCTCTCTCTCTTAAAGGTTGCCCTCATTTGTTTGAAATGGTCTCTGCTTTTAACTGGAGTTGAGTTCATAGGAATTATTTTTATTTAGTAGTGAGTTTACAATCTATCCAACTCTGCTTACATTTTCTAGAAGATACTGTTCCCGTCTGAATCTATAATTTATCTGATTTATCATGTCTCATCTCTCTCTCTCTCTCTCTCTCTCTCTCGTTGCCTTGTTTGAGGAGATCTTTGCTGTCCATTGGTGTGGAGTTCACAGGCATCATTTTGACTTATTTGTACACTTTATACATACTAACATTTTATTAAATTGAGATGATAAATTTGACTTCTAGCAGAGCCCTTTCTTTGACAATTCAACTTGAGTATGGAGATTATGTAGGCCCTACTCCACTGCCATCTATGATCATCAGGGAGTCAGTCAAGAGCAAGTGAGTACACTGATCCACTTGCACTGGTCCACTGCACGGCACTTACTATTCAGCTTTGTAGTGGTTTGTGAGAATAATACAGTAGGTTCGTATATTTAAGGGGACTGCGAGGATGGTGTACTGGTGGGTTATGTCCGACCGATTGTGATGGGCCGGTCTGGGCCAAAATGCCAGAGGAGATTTTTGGTCCCAGTCCAGCTACAGACAAAAAAACAACATTTGTTGTACATGTTTAGGCTATCCCCAGTTCATATGATGAAACGTTTGATGATTTTAGTATGCTAATTAGCATAAATAGCGTTAATTAACTATTAGGCTGTATCTTTTGAACCATTCGCGCTACACACCGGAAACCACCTTTGTTTTACCAGCTTAGCTATCCCCACTTCAAAATATGAAACGTTTATTGACTTTATGCTAATCAGCGTTAATTAACTATTAGGCTGCATCTTCTGAACTGTTAGAGCGACAGAGATGAAACTAATTTTGTTTCACCAGTTTAGCCTATCCCTCCTTCATATTAGGAAACGTTTATCGATTTTCCATATGCTAATTAGTGTAACTAACATTAATTAACTATTAGGCTGTATATTTTGAACTGTACAAGCTACAGACACAAGACCTGTCGTTGGTAACACTTATGAACTTTAACTATGTCATGTATGCTAATTACCCTCACCAACAGTATCTCTTCAACCTTAAAAAATACAGACTACAAACTTTCGATAGGTAAACACTATTTTGAGCCATAAATACTTTTTTAAACAGCAATTAGATTAGATTCAACTTTATTGTCATTGTACAGTACAAGTACAGTTCAGCAGAATGCAGTTTGCGTCTAACCAGTAGTACAAATAGAGAAGGGTAGAAAAAGTTTTCAAGTATATGTATGTACAAGTGGAATGTATGGATGTGCAATTAATGCAAATGCAATTAAAATTTTGCAGTGGCAATTTGACAAATTTACAGGAAATGTACAAGTATAATGTATGTGCAAGTGGGATAAATAGTTGTGCGGGTACAAGTGGCATTTCTTAATGGCATTCTGAATTTGCAATCGAGGAAAATTGAAGGAGTAAGGTAGCTAGCAAGCACAACACATTTTCTTCAGGAAATGTACTGCTAGTTTCATATTGTCTTTTTGCCAACATCTTACTTTTTCTTAATTACTTACATCCCCTTACTTCACCATTTGGGTGTTACTCTGCAGATGCTCTAATTATTCTTCCTGTTGTTTATCTTTTTTGACCTTAGTTCTTGCTCTGACTTCTCTACTCCATTTCACTCCTTACACTATTCCCTGTTTGTTTTTTGAACTACTTCCCTGTGGTGTGTACTATATTTTTATTTCTGTTGTTTTTATTTTGTTACATCCATAGATTTTTAGTCTTTTTATACAATTTATACTGTTGTTTTTTTGCCCTTAGTTTTTGCACTGATTTCTCAATTCCAATTTGCTCCTTTCACTATACTCTGTTTCATTTTTGAACAACAAATGTTGTGTAGTATACTTCTATTCCTGTTGTTTTTATTTTGTTTCATCCATAGATTTTTTGTCTTTTTCATACAGTTTCTACTGTGCTCTACTTCCTGTTGTTGTTTTGTTTCATACACATTTTTACTCTTTTTTGTATAGTTTCTATGGTGTTTTACCTCCTGTTGTTTTTATTATTTCATTGTTTTGTTTCATTGTTTAGTAAATATCTGCTTCCCCCTATGCTCATTTTCCTTTGCCTTATACATCTCCCCATATAGTGTGATCCGGAAGAATATGTTGAACAATGACATCTACGTTGTCAATAATAAAATGTTTCATAAAAACATCTTGACCTTAATATATATCTGACAGTCTCATTCTGTTAGTGTACCCCACCAGAATATTTTCCTATACTCACCATATAGGAGGACCCTGTCCAATGTTGCTATGCAACCATATTTATTATATTTTTTTTCCTTGAAACTGCTGAATAACTCAAAAAGTCCCTGGTAGAAAATGCTGTAACTTTGCACACTGAAAATATATGCCACGAGTACCTACCATGCAGACAGCCGCCCCGATTCCTACACCAGAGGCGCTACAGTACACGACTCAATTTGCTAACTTCAAAATGATGGCATTTCCACCCCGTTTGACCTATAATGCTGCATCTTTGTGTACAAGCCTCATTTCTCATGAGGAACAAAAAAGCCTCAAGGACCCATAAAATCTGCCATCTTGGATTTTTCTGTACAGTGAAAATTTGCCAAAACCTACTAAACATTTCACCTTTTACAAAGTAAATAGGATTCACCTGCCCTTTGGCATAGAGGTGTCTCATGCATGCCTCCCTAGATTAATTTTGGAAATAAGAGAGATCTGGCAAGATGGCGGATAAAATGACTGACTACTGTACAATATATTTATGCAAAATGTTCATGTCTGCATTGCTTTATGGAACAATATCCTGTACACTTCATATTCATTGTGCCTTCTGACACCACCCCCATATAACACCATGTGCATTTGTTTGTTGATATCTCAAAGGACGGCGAAACAGCAGCCGCCAGAATTCTGACCGTTTTCAACACAAGCTAATGCTAATAAATGCCTTTAAAACTCTTCTCCTGAACCGTACATCGGATTTACTTGCCAGTAAACTTCTAGGCCAAATGACTTTAGGCCATACTGAACAATGCTGATAATGATATTAGTTGCTATGTCAAAAGTCAGCTGAACTATGATTTCACAAAGTTAGCCCTTTATGCTAACTGTAATGACCACTATAGAAATTACCTTGAAAACAACCAGTAATCCGATTGTTCCTCCCAATAGGGGTGTAAGGAATAAGAGATAAATGGCAAGATGGCAGAACAATGACCTCAGTAAATGGGTGGTTAATGTAAGTCCATTGGACAATAGAAGGTAGGTGAAGGTCTCACTTCGTCTCACACACACACTCTCTCTTGGTGAAACAAATAAAATAACATATACTTGCATTATCATACCACTGTGTTTTCCATCGCCAGTGTTTTTGTCTATGGCCTTAGAGAGTGGACCGTTTAGTGAGAAGTCTTTTATGACCATACACTTACAGACACGTATGTCCCCTGCTAGACTATTTTCCTATCATGTTAACAATTCATGTCCATGTCTGTGTCTATGGCTTTAGACAGTGGAATGTATATCAACAATAACTCAATAACAGGGCTAACAGGGTTGATAATGAAACTAGATGCTGTGGCACTTGATCAAATATGTGGGTGTGTGTGTGCACGTTTGTACAGTCAGGTTAGGGACGAAACCAGCATTGAAAATCATGAAGCGAATAATGCAAATGCATATAGATGGCCTAAAAGATTAAATAACATGTTCACACCATCGTGTATTTATCAATAGAGTTAGGCCTAAAAAACAAATTGAAAGTAAAATAAATTGTATGGCTAACCTTAATATATTTTCTAATAAGCCTAATAGCAAGCACCGAAAATGAGGGTGCCAACGTAAGCTATCCAGGCCAGGGTTTACATTAGCCGGCAAATGCCATCTGTCAGGTCCTGGCTGGGGTGCATCTAGGCATCTCTATGTGCCTGGAGGACCAGGGAATGTCTGCAGAGGTGCCTCTTGGCATCTCTGCGCTTATGTTTCATAAGCTGCTCCCTATTGCCTCTGATTGGGAATCCTATTTAAGTTGCTATAGTTCTGCTCTCATTTGTTGGTCGTTGTTTTGAGTTGGCTCTCTGTTTTACTACTCTTCAGTTTGCGGTCTCTCCACCTACGCCGGCACCAGGCACCAGGGCTCCAGCACCATTCCCCAGCCCGGAGCCCCCTGAGACATTTTCCTGTCCGGTACCCCCAGTGCCGGTCCCCTGCACCATTCCCCGCACCAGGGCTCCAGTGCCAGTCCCCTGCCCCGAGCTTCCAGTGACGGTACCCTGCCCCGAGCCTCCAGTGCTGGTCCCCTGCCCTCAGCCTCCAGTGCCACCCTTGGAGGGGTGGGTCGACGAGCCACTACCGCCATCGCCTCCGGAGTGGCTCGACGGGGTGTCCCTATTACCACCTCCTGAGCCTCTCCCGTCGCCACCTCTGCTCCGGTGCCCTATCCTGCTTTGGGGACAGAGCCTCCCTCTGCTCCGGTGCCCCATCCTGCCTCAGGGGCGGAGCCTACCTACTGCTCCGGCACCCTGTCCTGATTCAGGGGCGGAGCTTCCTCGCTCCGGCGACCCGTATGGATGCGGGGGGGTGCAACCCCCTACTCCTGCGCCGTGTACTGATTCTGGGGCAGTGCTCCTTCTTGCTCCGGCACCCCATACTGATTCAGGGGCGTAGTGTCCTCCGGCTCCCCTGGTGCCTCCAGCTCCATCGGAGCTTCCTGCTCCTTGGCCTGCTCTTGCTCTGGCGCCCCGTACTGAACCAGGGGCGGAGTTTCCTCTCGCTCCGGCGCCCTGTAGTGATTTGAGGGCGGAGCTTCCTCTCGCTCTGGCACCACCTGCTGTCCTGGCGCCACCTCCTCTCCCTGCGCTGCGCCTTGGGGGAGTACTGTTAGGTCCTGGCTGGGGTGCCTCTAGGCAGCTCTATGTGCCTGGAGGACACAGTCAGGGTCTGACTGCAGAGGTGCCACTTGGCGTCTCTGCGCTTATGTTTCATTATCCCCAATCAGAGGGACTGTTCTCTATAGAAGTTGCTTTAGTTCTGCTCTCATTTGTTGTTCATTGTTTTGAGTTGGCTGTCTGTTTAGCTACTCTTCACTTCGCGGTCGTATTCTCCTTTTGTTGTTTTTCTGTTTGTTTGCTTGGAAGAGAAACATTAAAAGGATATTCCCTAAGTCTGCGCCTTGTGTACTGCCTATGCCAAGCCGTGACACCAGCTTTAATATATGTTGAATGCACTTCCCTATCTCAGAAATATCAATTGCAGCCCGGCTGGGCAGCGTTTATCCAATAATGTCGTTATGCGTCTTGAGAAAAGGAAGAAATGTAACCACAGACAGACCATTTATTCACCTCCTTGCCACTGGCAAGCAATTTTTTGGCAAACAAGACCACAATTGTTAGTACAATTAATAAAATCAGATGAGGAATGCCACCCTGTACCCAGGCACGGTCTGAAAAATATATATATTTTAAATATTCTAAAGGGAGGGAGTCGCTATGGCCTGTTGCTGTGTTTTACAATGTCTTTGACCTGGCTGGCATCAATGCACATACTTTGTACAAACAGTCCATGAATGCAACTATATGCAGAAGGCAGTTCAATCTTGAGTTGGCTAAGGAGCTGTGTGCGAATAAAATAATGAGCAAGGCTGCTGGTCCAGCAGCACATAAGCGACTTTTGACGGACACTCCTTGCCCACCAACGAAAAGGAGACAATGTCAAGTTGACATATGTGCAGGGAAAAAAACTAATGATATCTGCAAAACATGTAAGCGACTTTGTGGTAAATGCACTTAAACGGCCATTGCATTTTGCATTGTATGTGGGCATTGATAATGAAACACGCAGACTACATTTGTCTTTCTTTCATGTGACACACACGGGGCTTATGATATTGTGGTTAGGCAAAAACAGAAATGTAGCCTAAAGACTCAAAATGTCTTCTCCTCATTGACACTGGACCGTGGTATTTGGGGGTTGGGATTGTTTACCAGTTTTACTTGAAACGCACCAAAAGACTGCATTGAGGGTGGATGCGACATGGTAATTAGTAGGAGGGTGGGGGTTACGGCCAATTGCTGGCAGTAATCCGATTTTTTTCTAATGTGTGGCTCGATCGCCTTTTCACATTTTCTGTAAGGACTATTGGTTCACTGATATGAAACTTGAAGCATACATTTTTTCCATTATATCTGAGATGTTAATAAAGGGTTTGATTGGAATTAAATATATCATATTTCAAAGCTAGAAAAGCTTTTTTCATGTTTTATTTATATAAAATAATTCACTTTTAATAAACGGTCAAATTCAACAACTCTTCTGTATTTATTGTATTGTGCTTACATAAATTGCTCACAATGGACTGTGGAATTTTGGGTGATGAGATCGTTTACAAGTTGATGCCTTCATCCCACACTTAAGCAATAGGGCGATATTTATGGAAGGAAATGGCGTAACATGCATCTTTGCAATCCAAAACTGTATTTTTTAAATCTAGTTTATTTAATTTAGTTATTGTAACAGTAAAAATGCTGAGAGACTGATGTGTTTCACATTTTCAATAATATCTATGAACAAAATGTTTATACATCCCGGTGGGTAATTGTAGGCTATATACATGATAGTGTATATACAATTATAGTGTACATGATAGTTAGATTAGATTCAACTTCATTGTCATTGAACAGTGTCATTGAATATTGTACATGATAGTGTAAACACGTTACTTTTAGGCCATCTCTATGCATTTGCAAGGGTATAATTCGTCTTCCACTTTTCCAACACATGTTTTTTATTTAGTCAGCAGAATGGACTCTTCACAATCTTTGCTGGGTGAGCATAAAAGGCTCTAGGGCTGTCACAATTATTACATAACTGCCTGATTGCAATTATTTGAGCAAGATTGCAATTATTTGTATGATTTTATGATCTAGACAATGATCTTCTTGCAGAATAATCTGATTCCAAAATCATGTTTCCAATCTCAATTAGGGATTTTAGCCCAATGTTAGAAATGTCTCAACAAATACCATGCGAATTATGTCAGTTCCCATAGGATGTCTAGCCCATGCGTGCAGAAGAGTGTTTGACAAGTTATAGGCTCTGATCATTTACTGAAACTCATTTGCTTCTTAATTTTAGTATATTTAAACTTAGTTTAGAATTGTTTTGCAATGCACCGTAATGTAGCCTAATCATCTCTATGCATTTGCAAGGGTATAATTCGTCTTCCACTTTTCCAACACGTTTTTTATTTAGTCAGCAGAATGGACTCTTCACAATCTTTGCTGGGTGAGCATAAAAGGCTCTAGGGCTGTCACAATTATTACATAACTGCCTGATCGCAATTATTTGAGCAAGATTGCAATTATTTGTATGATTTTATGATCTAGACAATGATCTTCTTGCAGAATAATCTGATTCCAAAATCATGTTTCCAATCTCAATTAGGGATTTTAGCCCAATGTTAGAAATGTCCAAACAAATACCATGCGAATTATGTCAGTTCCCATAGGATGTCTAGCCCATGCGTGCAGAAGAGTGTTTGACAAGTTATAAGCTCTGATCATTTACTGAAACTCATTTGCTTCTTAATTTTAGTATATTTAAACTTAGTTTAGAATTGTTTTGCAATGCACCATAATGTAGCCTAATTTCGCAACATTATTATTAGTCAAACATGTTTCTGTCGCTTATTTGTGGCAACAACTCTGATCGACAAAAGTAAAACACTCAAGCATGTGTAAAAAATGTTGGAAAATATTGTAAATTGAATTTTGTAATTTCCAACCATATTTCCTAATTAGATAATGTCCATTGCAATGTATGGATAGAAATGTATATTGTCCCATTGCATATTAAATGTTGAAACATGTTTTGCATAGTCACATGACCAAACACTCAGTAATGCCTTACTGTAAGAGCGAGCGGAGGCTCGCTGTTTTCATGGCAACATGTCATATAGGTGACATAATATTAGGCTAATTAATAAGCTTTTTATCAATTTATTTATTTTGGCATATTTCCCACCGGACATGTTGGCCGTTGATATTTTCATCTGCATGACAACTACATGTGGTACTGCCTGCATTTCCCGGCTAACGTAAACCCTGACATGCACATGCACACACACACACACACACATTCAGACTAATCAATATTACCAAAACGTTACGCCATCTTGTGGCTAATAAGCAATTTTTACGCGTCAGCTGGTGACAGCGAAGGAGAATTACAGCTTTAGAAATAAAATTAAAATGGCGGATAGCGCGTCTGGCAGAAATTTGAGCAAAATTGTTTTAAATTCGCTTTTCCAGTGGTTATTTTTACATAAAAAATTACTGGGGGAAAAAGCATGCATATCTAGGAGCATTCCTAAAAGGAGCTTCCTGTAAGTTTATTGAGTGCCGTGAAAAAAAAAATTTCAGCTGGAGTCTGTCTGTCTCAGTTTGTCTCTCCTTTTCTATCCCTCTATCCTAAACTCTTTTTCTGTCTCTCCCTCTCTCTGATTTCAGTTCTCTTCCTCTCACTCTCTGATGTCATTTCTCTCCCTCTCTCACTCTCTAACGCCATCTGTCTGTCTCTGTCTGTCTGTCTGTGCCTATGGCCTTAGACCAGTGGTGTAGTGGTGCCCAGAGAACTGGGTATACGGTAATCCAGTGGTGTAGTGGTTCCCGGAGAAGTGGGTATACTGTAATCAGGGGCGTAGAATTAGGGGGGACGGGAGGGTCATGACCCCCCCCAATATTACAGACAGGTCAATGTGACCCTCCTGGAAAAGAGTGAAAATCCTGGGATTTTGCTAATGACTCATAATTGTATCCTAATTTAGTAACTTGGTGTTTGGTAATGAAGGGCCTACTTTGCATCAGCGACACTGACTCAATGACAAACAAGTCATTCATAAGAATACAACAGATGGCACCTTTATTCATATCAACTAGTTTCTAAGTAATCATTTGATTGTTAATAATAAATATAATAATAAATTATGTCAGGCAGTCATTCATGCAATGGTATGCAAAATCATGATCCTATTAAACAGCTACTTCAATTAGGGTACAATCATTTAGCAATCAATTATTTATCAATCAATTATTTATCAATCATTGGACACCTATTTGGAAGTTGAAAACAAACATTTCACCAATTTGTCAACAATTATTAAATGATCAATATGTTTTGATTTTAAATTTAGCCAGAAACGTAATCAGAAAGTAGCAACAGAATTTATCAAGCATTAACCCAACTCCAACCACTGAATCTATCGAGAGATGCAGAATATAGGTATAGAAGACACATACACATTAATAGTGTACTAAGAACATTTACTTAAACTCCATTAGAGAATACTACAATAGAGAATACTACAGACAAGGTATTCCAAAACAGTTCAAAGGTTCTACCAAAAACAGTCACACTTATGTGTGAGTGTGGGTGAGAAAGTAAGCATGTGATTGATTGAGTGAGTGTGTGTGAGAGAGGGAGTGTATTGAATGAGAGTGCGTGCTCTGTGGCCTACATTGCAGAGGTCTCTTTAGCTACTGATGCCTTTAAACACAACTAACTTTTCAAAAGGTGTGGCATTTAGACATCGTTGATGGGGCTGATTGATCAGTCCAGCAAAGGAAAATAAACGCTCTACTGGAGCTGAGGATTATTGTGTTAAACCTCCAAAAAAGGTGCTTGATTACTCCTCCAAAGATGCCAAATACACGTTTCTCACCTTGACTTTCTTCAGGTATTGGTGCCTTTTCTGTTCTGATCTCAACAAGTCTGGGCAAATTACTGAGTAGGCACCAATCAGAGGCAGCATTTTTATGATGTCATCATTTAGACTATTCACAAACTATTTTACAGTATTTTTAAGCTACAAAATACAAAACAGTAAAGTATTTTGATACAACATATGAAGCCATTTTCATCAAATACAAATGACAAAATTCTATTTTGTATTTGAAATACTAAAAATACATACATTCATAAATACTGCCCTAACTTACCCAGTTTCTTGGATCCTAACCATAGGTTTTTGGACTTTATAGTAAATCTTTCACTTACTTTACTGTCTATAGGTCTGGCCAATCATTGGTGTCTATGAACAACAAAAACATACAGTATACTCAGTAATTTACAATGAAATTGCAAATAAGATGACCAATTTACACCACAACAAGATAGCAATCTTGTATTAAAAAGCAAACCATGTGCTGTATTATCCACGCTTGGCCATATGAAAGCTGAAAGGTTTTAAATAAGAAATCTAGCTAACTGGCTACCAGTCCTGATGTCAGCTTCCCTACCCGCATTTTCCAACTGAATCTGCTACCATTTCCAAAAACTCAAAAATTGTCAACAGTAAAGTTAGCTAGAAAACATTAGCTAGCTAAGGCAGTTAACGAGGGAGTACTGCCAAACCGCAACATTGACAAATTGATTTAAGGCAAAAATACGTAATTTACTGATACACTGTACGGTACAGTCTGTACCAGTGGAGGTACCAAGTCCTTACCATGGAGGATCCGGTTGCTTTCAAAATCTGGAAGTGCACCAGCAGAGCTGGCAGTTCTGTCTGCTGCTCGACTACGTTTATTTGGTTGGATTAACGACAAAGTTTAATAATGTATTTCGGAAGTAATGTTACGCCTATGGAAAAATAATTTTGCCTTGGGGAAAAAAAACCCCCTGAATATTCTGCCAGGCATAAATATTTGACAGAAGTGAAGTAACATGAGGTTCTAAATAACCAGCCAATCAGAGCTATGTCATACGTTGGTCTCAGGCACATTATTTATTGGTTGTTTTTAAAATGTTGCGTTTGTAATAATTATGCAACTGGCTTTTGTATGCTAATTTTGCATGCTTTATCACAAAAATAATGTATATTGCATAAACATTCACTGTACTACATTCATATGCATCAGTAAGAAGTCAGTTACACTATGCCCGCTGACAAAAAAGTGGGTAGAATGCGTATACCTGCGTATACCCTCCACTAAACCACTGGTAAGAAGTGAGTGTACACAATGGCAGCTGACAAAAAAGTGGGTATACGGCGTATACCTGCGTATACCCTCCACTACACCACTACCTTAGACAGTGGACTGTTGGGACCGAGGGATTTATGGCCGTACACAAATAGACACATACTAACTGTAATGGGCACTTTTCCACTACAAGTGGTTTTCTCTGTCAATGGCCTTAGACAGCGGTCTTTTGAGGTGGACTTTGGAGGTGCATCACTGAAAAAACCTATGATGTCCGCCAACTTAGATATTTTGTACAGTGAAAGTTTGATGAAACCTATTAAAGTGTAGTTAAAATCAACAATAACACTGATTGACCTGGCAATCGGTATACATGTGTCTTATACATGTGTCCCTATAGGGTGGTGTTTCTCAACCCTGCTCCTGGGCGCACCCTTGCCCTACATGTTCTAGATCTCTAGCAATAAATCTGTCACAACAATAACCTATACACTACATATTAATTTTGCCTTCTGATACCACCCCCATATCACACCATGTGCATTTGTTTATTGATATCTCAAAGGACAGCAAAATGGCAGCCGTCAGAATTCTGACCATTTGAACACAAGCTAATGCTGATGCTAATAAATGCCTTTAACACTAGGACCACCAAATGCCTACGTCAATTGACATTTGAGTTTGAAATTAAAATAAAACTGCCATTTTGAAAGCTACACACTCCTCCTTCCATGACTTTTCCTAAATGGGCGTAAATTACATTATTCCGTTTTCAGAATTCTAAACTCACAAACAGAAAACTATTTAGAGAAAATTTACCTGTATTTTTTTTACCTATTTTTTTATTTAATCGCCCTACAGCCCATGGCACTTAACGTTGGTACACAGGCAGCCCGCTAATGTTACCCAAATGGTGCTAATCTCCCTTCCCTGAATGAATGACATCAATGGATGAATGCCCGATACTCCCAGATCTATGATAGAGTCTTGGTTGAATTTGAATTAACTTACAAATGAAATACAAGATTTCCATGACCATTCAACAATTTAATTAGGCTATTATTGAAACATAATACAAACGATATAGGCTACTTGACAATTCAACATATGTATAACACGTTACCATTTTTCAGTAAGAGATTCAGCTTCTTGTGTGGGCTATTTCATCAAATTTATATTTAAAATATTTTAAGAAACAAAATAACAGACATTCTTTACCAATAACCACCAACTACCAATTCAACAAAGGCATTACACGTTACTCTTTATCTTAGGAGAGAAAGAGAAACAAAATCGCAGACACATCCTATCATTAGGGTTTCAGCAGTTCACCGGTTAGCGTTATTCTTAGCGCAAGCAGAGGTGCTGAAGCCCTATTGTGTTTCTTGGCATTATTATTATTCTGGCAAAAAAGGGTGTTTTTTGCAAATTCCTGTGAGATAAAATGGCATAAGGGTGCCCAAATTTGGCATGCAGTGGCATGCATGTCAGCCTCATGGTGGCACTGTCACAAGCCTCCAAAGTTGCAGTTTTTGCAAGCTCACCAGGCCCACCACTTGTAAAGTAGTGTCTTGAAAATTGGTACATAGGTGTATCTCCTCATGATGAACATTTTTGCCTTGGGATCCTTAAAGACTGCCATGATGGATTTTCCACAATTTCAGATTTTTTTTAAAACACTGAAAAATGATCTCCTCTGGCACCAAAATTACTATTTCAATAGTACTTTACGTAAGTTAAAGAATATTATAAGGTCAAGCACACTGAGAAATGGTTACGTTAATGTAGAGAACATTATCTAATATAAAAAGATTCTATTTTGATGTTATTGTTGTTAATTTGCTTGTGCTCATTAGCTTTGGAGAGGAATTGTGTAATACATCCATCCACACTATATTTTCCATCCCCCCAGTGTAATGTACAATGGATAATTTTTGCAGAGAAACTCTTCAGTACCGCAGTGACTGTATTGTACGAAATACTCAGGAGAGTTCGTAAAATTACAATCATAATGTGAAATTTTTTTTTTCATTGTTATTGTTGTAAGTATTCTATTTTTCCGAGTTGTTCAAGTTAATTTGCATGTTCTATATTTTTATATTATGTTTAAATAAGTTGTTTTAATAAAAAGTTATTATTTTTTATTTACAAAACAGGGTCAGTGGTCTTAACAGCAGTGTAGTCAGCACTGCAAAAAAAGAAGATAATTGAAAATTGCAAAGTCAAATCGAATTGAGGATTTGGGGAATCGTTACACCCCTAACAGTCAAATGTTTAGTGGAATGCTATGTTGCCATGATTATCCAATCTCAAAAAAGCGGGGGCACTACATATATAACAATGCTACCGTTAGCAATAAATGTTGACAATGTTAGCTAGCTAGTTGCTCCATCTAAAATTATTCTGATTACATGAACATTATAACAAACAGTTTAGCTATTAATAATTTGCCTTTTAGATATGGTGTCATGTTTTCCTGCCTCAGTAGGTAATCTATGCCTCAGCAGGAAGCAAAAAAGGCGCTGAAGCCCTATTGTGTTTCTTGGCGTTCATTATTATTATTATTATTGGGCTTCAACAAGCAACCAAAACAACCAAAGTCACACTTTTTGTAAGCTCACCACGCCCACCCCTTGTGACCTAGAGTCTTGAAAATTGGTATATAGGTATCTCTTCATGATGACCATTTTTGCCATTGGGACCCATAAAGTCCGCCATGATGGATTTTCCGCCATTTTGGATTTTTGGAAAAACACCAAAAAATTAACTCCTCTGAGTAGTTTATGTAGGGTATATTCTGTCACTTTGGTGATTTATGAACCTGAGGGGCGGGGCTTCCAGATTGATTTGACAGGTGGGTGGGACTTCCGGTTTGGTAGGTGGGACTTCCAGTGTGACGTAAGGACTTACCGTATGAAGTGTGTTAGGGCAAAACTTCCGTGATGACGTATGCATGTCCGGTGACTTTGTAATTTATGATTGCATTGATGTGTCCATGTTTGATGTTTTACAACGATTGATAAACACCCCGGATAAGTGTTTTAACAGGTGCGATATGTTTGATGTTTAACAAATGGGTCTTAGGGTTCCGGAATGTTAATTTCCCAGGCAATAAATAGGTGTTATATCAGCGGCAAAGATGTTTGATGTTCAACAAAAGGGCGACAGGGTTCAGCAAAGCTACATCCCGATAAGGGCATATTTTGACATGAGATGGGCCTTAAGACCAGATCTGCCCATTGTAATGGTCCCTAAATAACCACTAGTACAAAATGTAGTATAGGTTGATAAAAGCATCCCATGCTTCACACAAGGTTTGTAATCCACCAAAGCACCACAATGCACATACATCATGCCAGCAATGATATTATTTTGAAGGAACAAATAATGCCGGGGTCGACCACACATTATGACTAGGTTGACTGTATCGTAGTTGGGTTCAAAATAGTGTTAAAAATGAAAACAATGATTTTGGTACATGTGTATGTATGAGCAATGATGATTTGTGATATAAAAATGAGTGTTTTAAGTCACCATTAACTTTTGAGTTGCATTATATGGCAAAACGTTACAGTACCCAGAAGGTAGAGTATAAATTTGCATGAACAATGCTGATTCGTTGACAGGTCAAGAAATGTTATTACAGGTAAACAAAACATTTGTAAATGCGTATAATGAAATTGTAAAACGGGGATTAACGTGAGATTGTTTTCTTCACATTGGTAGAAATGTTTAACAGGCAACGATGGTTACAAACTGTAGTATTTGCGAGTTTGAGATTACCTGTCTGTGCATGTGTGTATGTATGTGTTAGTGTGTGCGGATGCTGGGACGTCCGGGTAAGATGTGTTGCATTCTTGTAATGACTTGAAGCAACTCGTGAAATCCGATTTTTGATTGCTGTATATGGTCTTATATTATGTTTTTTAAATGTTGTTTGAAGAGATTAATGGTGATATGGTGACAATAGCCAGCGTTTATATGTAAGCGGATGAGTTTGTTGTTAATAGATAAAATTAAATGACTTGATGTCACGGCTGAGCTGTGATAACTAACGAGAACAGCGTTTCTACCAGACCGAGAGCGTCAATGTGCTTGTCAAACATGTACAAATAGTTAAACTGTATCCGTATGGCAATTTTAAGCAATGTAACTGGGGTGTAGTTCTAACGTGAAGAACGATGACATATAACCAATGACAACGTTAAGAGGCATAACCTTTTGATGGTTTCCGGGTTTGTGTTGTCATTATAAACGCTAACAAATGACACATTTGAACTTTTTAAGAATGTATAAAACAATTACATGTTGGTGCAATCCAAGCGCTTTTATCTGTTTTCATATTGTCTGTTTTATATCTCTGGTTTAGTTTGAAAGGAATTAAACCCCACACATTTTTGGACCTTCTAACCTTGGTGTAGACTTTTAACATTATTAATAATCAGCTTTAAATTCCTGTTTACGCTTGGTCTTCTGTTAACCCTTACTGTATTTATTTCAGACCAAGTAACCAGCATCAGTGTTAGTTGGACTGTGCGGTTGTGATCTTACACATTCTGAACAGATACTTTTTGTGTAAGTCTAGTTATTTACAGACATTATCAGCCTTGTATTAAAATGTTATTAACATTACGGCAATATGCATACAGCTGAATCTTTGTACTCTATTTATCGACCAACAGGGTGAGGACCCGCTGATGATGCAGACTACATCACCATAATGGACCCCCCACCTTGTGGCTGCAGAGCGTCAGGGTGGTTTTGAACACAGTTACCCCATTGCACAATGCTTGAAAGCTGAAGGTAATACATATCTACAGTCAACTCATCAAAACTGTGATGTATGTAAATGTATGTTTGAGTTGGAATAATATTTTAACCTGTAAGTGGGTCCTAATTTACATGTTAAGCTAGAGAAATGGCGAAAGATAGTGATAACATCAGACCAGACACGGAACGACCATCAACATCTACACATAATCAACAGACCACACCCCAAAATACAAATGAACCGGCCAATACTTTGTTACACAGCGATACAATCAGAGATACATTGATAGTCATTGCTTCCTACCGATGAAGCTGGCAGCTTTGTCTCATGCTATGGGTTTTAAGGATTCTAAAAAAGGCTACTTTCCTTACAAGTTACTTACAAGGAGAATGAGGACTGTGTTGGCCCTCATCCGGAACCACATTACTACGGTGTGAATACCATGATGGCTAAAGAAAAATAAGAGTTTTTTCAATGGTACAAAACGGTTTCCGAAACGGTTTCTTATTAGTTCTATGGCTAGGTTGGCACGTAGTGTGAAAGGCATTGATACTTGAATAATTCATAAGCTAACGTCACTCTTGTTGTAGCTTATACACTTGGCTAGCTAATGTTCACTACGCTTGTTGGTAGTTAACTTTGGATAGCTAAATACTAGTAATGTGAGGAGTAAAGTAGCTAACTAACTGTGTTTTGTGCAAATTAGCATTGTGTAATTGGAGTCAGCCAAGGATAAGCATAAAACATGTATCATCATTATACAGTCTTAAATAGAATCTTGTCAAGACTTGAGTAGAACAATATGGGCACCTTACTGCCCTTTACCAAAGCTGATGGATATCACACAAGCTCTTGTGCAGAAGTAGACCTTTGGAGCAGTCAAATGTTGTGCAAGTATACATGGACAATGGTCCGAAATGCGTGTCAAGAAATATTCATGATGTTCCATCCTGAGTTGTGAAATATGGCAAGCGTGTTAGGGTGTACAGAAGTAGCTCATTGTAGGCAATGTGTCCAATTTGACTGTGGCACCATGTTGCACACAGCTGAAGCCCATCAATGCTGCTTACAGATTTAATTATTATTATTCCGGCAAAAAAGGGTGTTTTTGCAAATTCCCGTGAGATAAAATGGCTTAATGGTGCCCAAATGTTTATGGTTGTAAAGGGACAAAGGCTGCAACTTCTGGTGCAGTGGCATGCATGTTGGCTGCAAAATGGCGCTGTCACAAGCCTCCAAAATCTCCTCTGGCACCAAATGTCCAATCTTCACGTACTTCGATATTTAGCATCTAGAGCAAGGTCTTCAAAATGTATTTCAGCCAGGCTGGTATGTCAAAAAACATGGATGCTATTGACCAATGAACATGTGAGGGGGCGTGGTTTTGCAAATTGATGCGCACATTTCCTGCAAGTATAATGGTATAGTAATTCTACTTTGTACATATGTTGACAAGGACGAAACAGCCAAATTCTAAAGTGGCCAAATTTGAAACCTCACCACATCCACCCCATGTGAAATAGTCTTGAAAATTGGTACATAGGTCCATCTCTTCATAATGAACATTTTTCTCATTGGGACTCATAAAGATTTTCCACCATTTTGGTTTTTGTGAAAATAGCCTGGCAATTGTGTCAAAAAGCATGGTTGCTATTGACCAAAGAACATGTGCATGGGTGTGGTTTTGAACATATATGCACACTACTACTACAAGGACAATGGCATCAAAATTCTACTTTGTCAATATGTTGACAAAGATAATCCAAAAAAAACACTGCAAGTAATTTTATGTCAACCACACGGGGGCGCTATTGAGGTTATCCATGTTTGCAAACTCACCACGCTCACCCCATTTCAGTTAGAGCCTTGAAAAGAGGGGGATTAGTACATCTCATAATGAACATAATTGAAATTGGGACCCATTACTTCAGCCTTTATGTTTTTTCGGCCATTTTGCATATTTGAAAAACGCTTCATAAGCTACTCCTATAGCATGGAACGTCCGATATTCACGTCCTTTGACATTTGGCATCAATTCTGAATTTGTGAAAAACGCTTCAAACGCTATTTCCATAGGACCAAAGGACAGATTTAAACCTTTTCACAAGTAAGTTTTAAAATATCACTAAAGGCCCCTCAGTGTGATTTCTTAATGCACATTATTTCAGTATGCACTGACAATTCCAGAATTGTATATGACAACAAAAATTGCCACCACAGCAGCACATAAACACCATGTTGCCTATTAGATATGGAGCAGTATTCTGATTTCAACTGGTTAAAATTATATTTTGAAACTATTTAGGGTAGTACAGTAGTACTGTTGAAGAGTATACTGAATAATTATTGAGCAACCTTCTAAGATGTGTTATTTTCCTGAGTATCAATCCACTTGCTGTATCTATAAAACATATGCTAACTGTCAGACAATGGTTTGTGTGTTGATAATGCCTTTTTTATGTGAATATTGGGATGGTGACATCGAATGACAATAGCCTAATAGCCCATAGGATTAGGCAGCCATACATCCTAGAATCATTAGCTTTCCGTCCATTGTGCTGAAGTTACTCATCATTATTGGTAAGTAGGATAAACGTGCCCCCTTTGGAAATGAAATGCCCGTCCAATACGTTTGTTCTGGTTACGGGCCTCTATCTACTCGACAGGTAAGCAGGTTAGGACTGTAACCAGCTAATAGTTGTAAGCTATAGATGTAAAACAGTAGGCTGGACAGACAAAAACATTAACAACTAGTTTTTCGGATGAAACTTATTTGACATGAAGGCCAGTTTAATAATATTACGATATATTCAAGCTGCTTGCTGTAGTTTAAAATAAATCGCCAGATAACAGGCCTAATTTTGGGGCTTTTTTCACCCTGGCTCTTCCTATCAATTCTATTGAGCGCTGTGGCACCAACTCTACTTCAGAACGCGTTCCAAACATTCTAATTCTTGCCAATTGTTCTGTCAATGCCATACTAGCCCATATAGTCAATGAGCTTTCAATGCACCGTAGCTTTGCCTCAAAACATTTCCTTCAGGAAAAGTGTAAAACCTTATTAAATCCTATCTCGGTATTATTTGTCTAATTACGTGAATTTCAAGCCTTCATCGTAACATTTTAGTTAACCAATACAATGTTTTTTCTTTGCGTAATGGATGACAGGTCATTTACGTTGTCATGTTTGTTAGTAGGTTTAAGATTGAGCGTATAGTGCGCACATTGATGTACTAGAAAACCTTATGGTCAGTCATTGCTTAGCTGCTGGCGCTCATTTTTAGATCTGAAGCAGTTCCTGCCTGAGATTATGAGCCCAGCACTGGCCAGCAAACAAAGTGTAATACCCACCAATGGCGAGTGAGAGGAGCAAGTGAGCTCATTAGGCTACACAGCAATATGATAATAATGGTAATCGTCTACACTGCGATACGACATTTAATGGCATTTAACATTAAGATGTATTAGCAATTATATATACTGACTGGGTGTGATGCATCTGTTGTGATGGTGGTATTGCTTAATGTTGCTTTTAGGGATGGGATTAGGGTGCAATATTAGCAAGAATAGTGACATTCTGAAACGTCATTTATCTATAGAAAAGTGTTGTATTTAAATTAATAACTCTGCAGGGCTGCTTGTTAACGGCGAATATTTTGGCATGAGAAATTGGCAAAACAGCTACTACTTGTACCGTTGGCCGCTTAAGGCTAGTTAAAAAAAACCTCTCCATATTGTGTTTTGCATAGACTTTCCTCTCAACCGCGGGAAAGTCTAACACCCAAGCACATTTTTTTCTGTGTGGCAAAAAAACATGGTCACTATTGACTAATGAACATGTGCTTGGGTGTGGTTTTGAACATATACGCACACTACTACCACAAGGATAACGGCATAAAAATTGTTCTTGGTCAATATGTTGACAAAGTTGATACGACAAAAATGACTGCAAGCAATTTTATGTAAACCACACAGGGGCGCTATTGAGGTTTTCCATGTTTGCAAGCTCCCCACGCTCACCCCATTTGAGTTAGAGCCCTGAGAAGAGGCAGATTAGTCCACCTCCTCATTAGGAACATAATTGTAATTGGGACCCATTAACTCAGCCCTTATGGTTTTAAGGCCATTTTGAAAATGTGAAAAATGCTTTGCGTGATAGCATGATAGCATAGTCAATATGTTTAACTGATGCTCCCACTTCCTTTCTACTGCAGTGTTCCACGTTCACTGAAAGAGCAATAGTTCACATTTACTTATTCTAGTGTATTTCTTCATTTTTCATAATTTACACATTGTAGGATAATAGTGAAAACATCAAAAATATGAAATAACACATGGAATCAAGTAGTAACAATAGCAGGTGTTAAACTGCTCAAAATACATTTGTTTAAAGTAGCCACCCTTTGCCTTGATGATAGCGTTGCAAACTCTTTGCATTTTCTCAACAAGCTTTATGAGGTAGTCAACTGGAATGCATTTTTATGAAAAGGTGTGAAGGTTAGAAGTTGATTTATGGAAATATTTTTCCTTCATATAGCGTTTGAGCCAATCAGTTGTTTTGTGTCAAGGTAGGTTTGGTATATATTTGGTAATCCATACTATGACAAGAACAGCTGAAATATGCAAAGAGAAACTACAGTAAATCATTACTTTTAGACATGAAGTTCAGATAATCTGGAAGATTTCCAGAACTTTCTTCCATTGCAGTATCAAGTACAAGGATGAAACTGTCTTTCATGAGGACCGCCACAGGAAAGGTAGACCCAGAGTTACCTCTACTACCTCTACTGCAGAGAGTAAGTTCATTAGAGTTAGCAGTCTCAGAAATTGGCAATTAACTGCACCTCAGATTGCAGCCCAAATAAAAGCTTCACAGTGGCCAAGTAACAGACACATCTCAACATTAACTGTTCAGAGGAGACTGTGTATCAAGCTATTTGACCAAGGAGAGTGGTGCTGCTGCATCAGATAACCTGGCCTCCAAAATCAGGAGACCTCAATCCAATTGAGATGTTTTGGGATGAGTTGGACCGCAGAGTGAAGGAAATTCAGCCAACAAGTGCTTAGCATATGTGGGAACTCCTTCAAGACTGTTGGAAAAGCATTCCAGGTGACTACCTTAAAGCCGGTAGAAAAAATGCCAAGAGTATGCAAAGCTGTCATCAAGGCAAAGGGTGGCTACTTTGAAGAATCTAAAATATAAATGTATTTAGATTTGTTTAACACTTTATTGGTTACTACCTGATTCTATATGTGATATTTGTTTTGATGTCTTCACTTTCGTTCTAGAATGAGGAAAATTTTAAAGATAAAGAAATAACTTTGAATGAGTCTGTGTGTGCAAATGTTTCGCTAGTACTGTACATTTGTTGTCCCAGTGACTTCTTGACTGGCTACTGTCTTTGTTTCAGTATTTTCACAGGTCGGGGGATGAAACAATTGAGTTTAGCCTATAATCTTGTTGCTTAGCCTACAGCTCATTAGTGATGTATCTTGTCATATGGTGCATACAGTTGAAGTCGGTTTACATACACCTTAGCCCAAAGTCCGTTGTTCACAATTGCTGACATTTTATCCTAGTTAAAAACTCCCTGTCTTAGGACAGTTACGATCACCACTTTTTATTAGATTGTGAAATGTCCGTATTAGAGTAGAGAGAATGATTTATTTCTACTTTTGTTTCCTTCATCACATTCCCAATGAGTCTGAAGTTTACATACACTCAATTAGTATTTGGTAGCATTGTCTTAAAATTTTTGACTTGGGTCAAATGTTTCGGCTAGCCTTCCACGAACTTCCCACAATAAGTTGGGTGAATCTAGGACACACGCCCATGCACTGTGTCTTTGATTTACCATCTCCTCACAAGGAACATTTTTGCTAATGGGACTCAAAGTTCACCATATTAGATTTTCCACCATTTTGGATTTTGTGAAAAACGCTTAAACCAAAACTCCTATAGCAAATGTCTGATCTTCACATCCTTTGATATTTGGCTTATATAGACCAAGTTCTGTAAAAGATGTATAAGCAGAACTCGTAGGTCAAAAAAATGTGGTCACTGTTGACCAATAAACATTCAAGTGGGTGTGGTTTTACAGATTCAAGTTCAAAGTTCAAAAGGTTTATTTGTCATTTGCAATAACAAGTTATGGCAATGAAATGCTTTGTTTTCCTACTCCCGACAGTGCAGTTAAAAAAGTAACAGTAATTATAATATAAAAATAAGAAGATAACAAACTATCAATAATAACACTATACAAAAAACACGCATCAATAATAATAACTATACAACTGTACAACCGTAGTGCAACGTAAAAGTGACAGGTGTGCATGATAGATTGGCAGATGAGCATGATATAAAGTGACAGGTGTGCATGGGACTATGGATGGAAGGGAAGAGGGGTTCTTGAATTGAGCAGCCTTACGGCCTGAGGAAAGAAACTGTCCTGTAGCCTGTTAGTTTTGGACGGAATACTCCTGTACCTTCTGCCTGATGGCTGCTTGGTAAACAGTCCATGGCATGGGTGGCTGGGATCTGTAAAGATTTGTTTGCTCCTCCTCCTACACCTCTCTGTGTAGAGATCCTGCAGGGATAGCAGGTCGGACCTTGTGATGCGCTCTGCTGTTTTAATCACCCTCTGAAGTGCTTTGTGGTCGAGGGCGGTGCAGCTGCCATATATGCATATAAATCAGACACAGTTGATGATGTGATAAAATCATTTGATGAACATGTCCACAACACTATAATGATGTAACGTATGCAAGTAAATTAAATTTTACCACAAGGTGGCGCCATAATAGCCAGATGGCATTATCTCTTTATCTGTATCACTGAGTGTGATTTATTTTTGGCACACATAACCAGGGTAATGCATCTAGCTAATGTATGAAGTATGGCCCAATTTGGCCACATGGGGGCACTATAGGACGAGAAACATCATTCCTGCTTTATTTCAAGAATTTATGAATAGATGGTTCACATGGATCTCTCAAGGCACAAGTGTGAAATAAGGCCAATAGCTGCTGAATGCTGAAACACGCTCAATGCTGCTTGCAGCTTTCATTATTATTATTTGTCTGCCGTTTTAAGGTGTTTTTTGCAGATTCCCTTGAGATAAAATGGTGCAAAAGGGCCCAAATTTGCATGGTAGTACAGACCCATGGCCCATAACTTCTGATGCAATGACATACAAATCGGCCTTGCTGTGGCACTGTCACAAGCCTCCAAATTTGCACTTTTTGTAACCTCACAACAGTCTTGAAAATTGATACATAGGTTTATCTCCTCACTAGGAACATTTTTGCCAATGGGACCCATAAATTTCACCAAGTTGGATTTTCCGCCATTTTGGATTTTATGAAAAACACCTAAAACACTACTCCTTTGGCACCAAAAGACCGATCTTCACATAATTTTATATTTGGCATCTATGGACAAAGGCTATCAAATGCTATATAAGCCAGGCAGGTAGATAAAAAACATGGCCGCTATTGACCAATAAACATGTGCAGGGGCATGGTTTTGCACATTTATGCACACAACTACTACAAGGATAATGATATTATAATTCTATTTGGTCCGTATATTGACAAAGATGATAGGACAAAAATGACTACTACATTTTCTAAACAAACAAACGGTGGCACATGGACGGTATATCAACAATAAATTTGATCGACCTGGCCAGCGGCATATATGTGTCTTATACGTGTCCCCATTCTAATGTGTTAAAAGTTCAGAGATTTTTACATGTAATTTTCTGCACATCAGAATGACAGTAAATTTCTGTTCTCAGGAAACACAAGAATTATCAGTTTTTCCACAGACTTTGATTCGCTCTTTACAAAAATAAACTATATAAAGGAGTATTTCCTTTTTATTAGCAATATCCCAGCATGCTTTGCGGCAGTTCGTTTTGTTAATGGTTATGTTTGTTGTAATTGATAAGAAGGTGATAGACCTTTGTTTTTGTGCCATCTTGTAATTTATGTACGTTGTTACACTTTTAAATGGGGATTATGGTCATGTTTGTGTGCTGACCATAGACATAAAGACCATTCTATTTGGTGTGCTTCGCGGCTTCATGTAATTCCTGACAAAGCACAGATGTGACTGTGTATTTCTGCTAACTTTGTTTGTTAGGTGTTGGTATGGCATGAGTCGTCAAAATACAAGCAACTGCTGTATGAATGCAATTACATTTTTACATGGAGTTTTTCTGTATTTCAGAATGACAGTGAATTTCTGTTTTAAATAAGATAGAAAACCTTCATTTAACATTCATCATGTTTAATAACTGGAAAAGTCTTTTATCAGGAAACACAAGACTTATCTGTATTTCCACAGACTTTGATTCGCTGTTTACAAAAATTTGTTTTTATTAGCGATATCTATAGAGGTATATAGAGGTTTGACATAGGAGTGTTTCTGAACTCTCACCCTTTATGAATGTATTAGTATGATTAAGCGCATTTACAATTAACCAATATGGTAACAGTATATTCAAATAATGTGTGGATAATCAATGTATCAGGATAAATATAAGTCTTGTATTGGGATATTCACTGTCTTGGGATAATCAAGTAATAATGAATGTAAAGGGCCCTGATGGCTCTATTATTTTTATAAAAATTTCTAGAGCCTGTGCCACCAATATTTAACAAGGAATGGATCTTGGAAGGTTGCAAAACAATGGTGGCGGATGGGGAGAAAGATCTGCCCAAGAATTAGCATAAGGGGGCGGCCAGAAATGTTATGCAAGATAACACTGTATAAATGTGTGTCCAGAGTTGGCAAGACAGTTGTTCCTGCAGGTCAACTCGGCTTTTATGATTGCTCACAAAAAGTCTAATTTGAATCCACAAACTCCTGAGTTATTGCATCTTTTTGAGTTGTTGCATCCTTTCTGGCAAGAAGAAACATTTTTCCCACAACATATTCTTGGGGGCACCGCTGAGATTGGCAAGGGACACCTGGTGTGGACGGCTGCCCAGAGGCACTATGGGTCGGGTTGCACAAACAACGTGTGGCCACACTGAGAGGGAAGCATGTTCTTGCTCTAAATTTATTAGTTTGTGTGACTTGACCTTCCAGGCCGGGCAGACACGCACCACGTAATGTCTCTCCAAATTTAACGAACTATGTTTTATAAAAGGATGGAGTTTTTTAATTCAAAGTAAAGTGTATGTCTACTAACACGTTGTAAATAAGTCAGAGTTGCAACTAAGGAGGCCTGTTGAATACCGCCTTAGGTTTGGTCGCCTAGAGGGTCTGCTTTCGGCAGGAAGTCCCCCAATCCGCCTTGGCAAGGCCACAAGGGACAGAGATTGCGGGGCACCGTGGATACCAACCCAGCAAAATAGAGGGCTGCTGAGGGTTTGGATGCAGTTTCGGAGTGTTGGTCAGTTCTGTATTGATGACAGCTACCTGCAAACTAGGGGGCTGACGACTACCCGCAGACCAGGAAGAGACGGGGTCAACAGATTGTATGCGAGTCTATGAATAGACGTGAAATAACGAAGGGAGAAGTTGGTCTGCTGATGAATGCAGAGTGAGTGTGGACAGTTGTTGTTGGAAAATTGCCCTAGTGAGTGAATTAGGCTGTGGGGTGTCTGAAATTGTGAGTGAGTTAAAGGCCGTAAAGCACCCAAGTGAGTAGTTTTGACTGCCAAGAGGTGTGTGGGAGTGCGGAGGTCTTCTGCTGAGTATAGGTGGAAGCAGAGGAATAGGAGTATTGATACAGTGTAAGCAAGAGCACAAGAGTGTAAATACTAATTGAAAGATGTGTGTAAATGGGAAAAATTACGCAAACAACACTCTTTGAGAAGAATGATAGACTGCGATTGTAGAGGAATATAGTCCCACAGAGGTATAAAAGAGCAAAAGAGCTGCAGAGGTATAAGACTGCTTGGACAACAAAGGTGGAGGTTGCTTGGATTGAGGTTGGAGAAATTAGAATCTGGTCCAGTTATCCGAGTTTGGATACACATATAACTAAACAGCAAGAGCAACCTCTCAAGTTAATTTGGTTTGCTGATCCATATGGGCACAAGAACACTATTTGAAGTTCTGCCAGAAAAACAAAGGTCCCGATTATTACAAATACATATCCATTGAGAGAGAACATTATGGCTACCACCATCTTAGTGACAATATTTAAAAAAGAAGAGGCCATCTGGAGATATATTGGTTAGGCTACAGTCTGCACAAACAATAGACAAACAGATCACGTAGATTGAAATAGCTGGCAGGAGAATTTGGTCCAGTGATCCAGAATTAGACATACCAATAATTAGACAAAGGCAGAGGCCAGGTGAAGAAGTGTGGTTTTAATTGACTTTGAGAAAATACATGATCAGACTGTACACATACAGTAAGGTGTTGGAAAGGAGGAGGCTCCAAGATAGATGGGTTCAAAGAACGTACCAGACTTGGAGAGAAGATTTTTTGGTTACTCTGTTTATGACAAGGATATATAAGGAAGAGGTGTATGAACAACGTTATGAGGATACAGGCAAGGTGATAGCAAGGAGAGTAATTATGGGATTACGAGACCAAGAGGTCATTTTGTTGTCATGGTGGGGTAGGCGAGTGTGGTCCAGTTACCCAAACCTAGATGAACCCCTCACTAGGCAGATGCAGAGACCAAGAGTGGTTTTGAGACTATAAAAAGAAGAAGACAGAGAGACAAGTGTAATACAGAGTTTGTACATTGTAATTTGGCAAAAATTAAATAAATTATATTTCAGTTGATTGGTGTTGTTAGTGTTCGTCTACTCATAGAGATACTGTAGGCCAGCGGTGGGGTGGTCGAGTTTGATAAATAACACTTAGCTAAAGAGCTAAGATGGATAAGGGGGCTAGAGGCAGTGGTCCCAGAGGAGAGAACGTGCCAATCTAAGTGGCAGACATCCCAGGAGGGGAACTAGCCAAGTGAAGGGAAAAAGGAGTTTGGCAAAGCAGAGAACAGTATCTAGCATTCCAATCTAGAACATAGTGGTAGAAAGCAAAAATGGCGGGGACACCAGTTGAGATTTTAATGAAGAGGTTTCCCTTGTGTAGAGAAGAGATTAAAGCCATTTCTGAGGCCTTAGAGAAAAGGACCAGGAAAATGGCAACGAAATGGCCGAAAGAAGGGACATTTGACGTTTCATTATGCGAAGAGATAGACACTATCATAAGGAATTATAAGAGTAATGACAACACAGAAAAGAGGAAGCGGAAGCAAGACAAGAAGAGGGAGGTGATTAAATTATCCCTAGAAGAAGGAAAAGGTCAGCTGGCTAGTGTAGCCAAAGCAAGGAGTATGCTAAAAAAGATGAGAAGACAGAGGAGAAGGTAAAATGGGCTGATAACCCTCCACCATACAATGATGACAGGGACGGTGAGAGTTGAAGGAGAAGTTGAGATAGATGTGGGAAAGAGGCCTGCGAAGACCTCTACTCCAGCGAAAAACAGAGAGAAGGGAAAACCTGCACTAAATGTGGACCGTTATAAAGGTTGTATTGAGATGTTGAAACCAAGAGGGCAAGGGAAACGGGAGCAGAGGCAAGCAGGAAAGGAGGTGGTAGAGGCAGACTGGTTTCATCAAACTAAGGAACAGGAGTTGAGAGAAAAGGCTGTGAGACTGCAGCAACAAAGGGATGAGCAGAGTCAACATTATGAGAAAATGATTAGACAGCTTAGTAATGAACTAGAAAAGACGCGTGAGCAGAGAGGTGAAGAAAGAAAAAAGATGACAGAATGGGCAGCGAGACAACTGTTAAGGGTGGACCAGGAAATAAAGTCAGGAGAAATAGGAGGGGCAGAAGAGGGAATAGGGGCGACTTCAGAAGGGTATGTGCTGCGAAGTAAAAAACAGATGCAGGAGTCAGTAGATTAACCACCCGCAGAGATGCACCCAATTTTGATAAAAGGAGATAACCCACAGTATGTACCCTGGGCTACGCAGGACCTGGAAGGGTTTGTTGCTAAATTACCCACCTAATTAACCCAACATTACCCATAATGGCGCTGGGAAATGGATAAGGAAGCTGGAAGAGCAGACCATGGGAAAACTGCTGGCGGTGGGGGACCTGAAGGCCTTGTTGGCCAGACTGATGGGGACGACCAAAATGGAGGCGGTACTGAGAGATGGCGACCTGGCACAAATGATAGGGACGGTCATGGGGGATGGACAGTCCTTTGACCCATGTCAACAACAGCTGTGGAGGGCCTTAAGGGAGGAGTACCAAGCTGTAATAGACTCTGAGTGGAAAGGAACACCACTGGGGGAGATAGAAAATCCAGCTGTATATTTGCAGAAGCAGCTGGAGAGGTGGAGGCTGGATACTGAGAAAGACCCAGAGACTGATGATCTAGTGTCCATGTTTAGGAAGGCACTGGTGGAAGCGCTGCCCACACCAGTATAGAATAAGTTGGAAGATGAAGTGGCGCTGATGAAATCTAAGCCACACAAGGAATTCAGAGACTATTTTATCCAAGCTGTGGAAAGATACAGGAAAAATGAAAAGAAGATGGCTGAGCAGGGGAAAGAAATCCAGAGAAAGCTCACACAACTGCAACTGGATGAACTGACAAAAAAGAAAAAGATTCAAGCCCCGGTTACCACTGTAATGGGCACTGAGGAAAGCACCATGGCACCCGTCCTCCAGGGAGGTCAACAACCACCACAACAGCCACAGGCCCCTTGGTCACCCACCTCACCAGTAGTGAATGTGTTCACCCAGCCCCCTGGGCAAGGTAGGGAACGAGGAAATGGGCTAAGAAATCAGTGTAGAGGGCCAAGGGGCCCAATGGTTGTGTGCTGGGGATGTAACCAGGCAGGGCACACGAGAGGAAGTTGTCCCTCAAACCCATGGCCTGATAGAACCGGGCAGAGCCAAGTCCCAAATAATCGGTATAGAGCATGCCAGCAGCCACAGTCTCAACCTCCTCAGGGTCCTGTGAACCCATGGGCGGGACCAAACCAGAGATATTGAGGGTGCCCAGAGAATCCTGAAGGGGAGGGTCAGTTTGCAGCAATAACAGTGCAAACTGATAAGAAACCAGTGCTGCAGGTTCAAGTAAACAATAGAGGCACACCAATGATGGTAGATACTGGAGCTACTTACACTTGTGTAAGTCCAAATTATGCCTCACACTCCCTCATCCTTTGCTCTCCTGAAAAAGATGTAATCAAAGTTCTCTGTATTGCAGAAATGATTGGAGAACCACAGGAAGTGGAGATCACTACAGGCCAGCAAATACAAATAGGGGAAACTATTGATAGACAAGAAATGTTAAGGAAAGAGATGGAACAGGTGATTTCAGAACAGGTATGGTCACAACATGACACAGATGTTGGATTGGTTAAATCAGCAAATCCAGTGTATATCCAGGTGAAGCCATGAACTAAGCCTGTGCGGAAAAAAACAGTACTATATGAAACCAAAAGCAGAAGCAGGCATTAAACCAACAATCAAAGGCCTGGTAGAAGCCAATGTGTTGGAAGAAACAGTTAGTGACTGTAATACCCCACTGTTCCCGGTCCTGAAAGCAGATCAGAAAAAGTAGAGGCTGGTCCACGATTTACGACCAATAAATGAGATTGTGCAGGATTGTCAGGCGGTTCCAAACCCACACACATTGCTGACAAACATCCCAATCGACGCCAAGTACTTTACAGTGATAGATAGCCTTTTTTAGTGTTCCCTTAGCAGAGGAGTGTAGACACCTGTTTGCTTTCACTTATGGTGAGAAGCAATATAGATATAGCACTAAATTGGATTCAGTGGCACAGGGGTACCCACCCTGCTATCAGGGATTGGCAGCAGTTCAGTATGCATATGATAAAGCATCGACTATCACCAGGTAATCATCCACACCCACCACAAGGTGGCAGAGATGATTGAGCAAGGGAAGTTTGTTTTAACGAACTCAAGGTTGCTAGACTATTTGCCTTTATTGACATACCCAGATATAACTATCAAACGATGTACAACAGTCAACCCAGCAGAAAGAGTTCCCCTTGGTTATGAGGGAGAGCCTCATGATTGTGTGGCGGAGTCCTTGAAGTTTACCAGACTAAGGCCTGAACTTCTCTCAACCCCAATTTTGGGGGCTGAAGAAAAGTTATTTGTAGATGGATCCTGTTACAAGGACTATGAGGGAAATCATGCAGGATTTGCTGTGGTCAGAAGAGACGGTAATAGCCAATTTCAGACGATAGTTAGCCAGGCATGTTCACAGCCATGTTCCGCTCAATTAGCAGAATTGAAAGCTTTGGCAGCTGCCTGTAAGGAAGGGCGAGATAAGGTAGTAAACATCTACACTGATTCAGCCTATGCGCATGGTGTCTCTCATTTATTTGGAGCTGTGTGGAAACAAAGAGGTTTTAGGAAAACGGATGGAACGCCAATCCTGCACCATGATCATATTCAGGACTTAATGATATCTCTCCTGCTTCCTTTAAAAGTAGCCATCATTAAGTGTCAAGCACACAAGAAAGGAAACAAATATGTCATTCAGGGGAACGACGCAGCAGACGAGGCAGCAAAATTAGCATCAAAGTGTCATAGTGCAATAATGGGACCAGCCATACTGGTTGAGGCAGCCCCTGGAATAGATGTTATCAGGATGCAAGAGAGAGCCAGTGTTTACGAACGTAATATGTAGCTTAAGCGAGGAGCCATCAGAGATGATGCAGGCCTCCGGAGGTCTCATACAGGACACTTAGTGGCACCCGGTGCTCTGCTATGAATTCTGCGCATGGTTGTGACCATTGCGCAAGAGGCGTGGTTATGAGGAAGGTCAAAGAGCAGGGTTTCTGGTCACCATACATGCAGGCTACTGTAGATGCGGCCCTTGCGGAATGTGAAATATGTGCACAAAACAACGTCAGGAAAGGAATAACAACACCGTTGGGCCACATCCCAACACCAGAAGGGCCGTTTAGGCATTTGGTGATAGACTATGTGGATATGCTGAGAACCGTCAATGGAAAATGGTACATGCTCGTGGTGATCGATAGATTTAGCAGATGGGTGGAAGCCATACCAGTAGTTTATGTAGGGTATATTCTGTCACTTTGGGGCTTCCAGATTAATTTGACAGATGGGCGGGACATCCAGTTTGCTGGGTGGGACTTCCGGTGTGACGTATGGACTTCCTGTATGACGTGTGTTAGGGCGGGACTTCCGGAATGACGTATGGTGACTTTGTAATTCATTATTGCATTGATGTGTCCATGTTTGATGTTTTACAATGATAGATAAGCAAGTGTTATAACAGGTGCGATATGTTTGATGTTTAACAAATGGGTCTTAGGGTTCCGGAATGTTAAAATCCCAGGCAATAAATAAGTGCTATATCAGCGGCAAGATGTTTGGTGTTTAACAAAAGGGCAACAACCGGTGTGTGTTAACCTTTCATGTTTTATGGGATGATTGGCGTGGTCTGTGTATTTAAACCACACAGACCCCGGTGATGGTTATTCAGTCTTGCCTGAGTGAACTTACCTACACATTACAAACCATGGCGGATTGTGCAGCGATCGTTTTGGGTGAAACACCATTAAAAGCTAACAGCTTAACCGCTGCTCAGCGAGTCGGAAAGAGATTACAAATGGACAACAGAGACGCAATCAACATGCCAGCCCCGAAGAAATTGATGCAGAGTTTAACCCGAATCCATCAACTACACCGGGATATGTTGGCAAGGGAGTGGAAGATGGACGACGGGCGGATCGGTGGATACATTTTCAACCTAGAGATACCGGAGGTTGCATTTTATGAATTACCCGAAGGCCAAGAGTTTAAGGCCGGTGTGACTGATCAAATGGTTTTTAATGCGAGTTTATGGAACACCTTTCGAAAAGTGTTTTATTTGGGCCCAAAACAGAGCACACATAATACGGTAGATGTACTGTTTAATGTCGTCGAAGGAATGAAGCAGTATGACTCTGTTAGAATTTACGAAACATCTCTCAAGAATACAACCAACTGGAGTTTGATGAACCCAAGGCTGAGGCCTGGCTGTGTGACGCCTTGGCTGACAATGCTGTAGACTTCTACGGTACCCCGGACCCCAACAGCAGGATTCCACTGGTATACACAAGAAAGTACAATTGGCTTGACCGGTTTCGTGATGAGTTAGGACCTCTTAATCTGTCATACCTTTCAAATGCTGACAAGAGTTATCACAAAATGGACAAACGCCTTGCACCACAAGTTTTAAAGATCATCAAAGCAACATTGGGTATGATTCTGGAAAATGTTCTTGCGGCTATTCTCCACAAAGCATGCATTGGATGTGAAGTGGACCACCCGAACCAGAGAAGACATTCTTGTCTCATCCCACCTGATTATTTTTTGAGACCCATTATGATGACATTGTGGAGACAGTTTTAACACCGCGACTGAAACGTGTTGGTCAAGGCTTTGAATGCATCGGGGTTTCATGTACTGCTGACCGATGTTCACGTGGCCGCCGAGAACTTTCTGCATGAGCTCAAGTTGGAGCTGAACATCACACCGAGACTGAGTGAGAGCAGGGATGAATACATGGATAAATTTAATGATGAAGCTGTATGCGACACATTAGGCTCTTGGTGTGACAAAAGCAAAGAGACTGCTGTCTAAGGATGGGTAACTTCAGTTGTCGTGTTTTCATGTATCTAAACAAATCCTATGTGGCTTTAGCGATTAAACAGTTGATGCGCAAAGCTATCGAGAGTGGAATTGATGGTTGCAGACCTTGTAATAACCACAACCATGTCAGTATAAAGCATTTTAATAATCTGAACAAGCATATGGAAACGGTCAGGAACACATCTGATGATTGGCTGCAATTGTTGTCAAACGGTGTTGAATCAAATGCTCTAAACAACTTCATGTATAAACTTCTAAAATTTTCAAATGCTGACAACAAGACTTTAAATTTGGGCACCTGTTATGTGTTTACGTATGTAACAGATGTTTGTGTGATAAAATTGCTGAGTAATGATGCTGTGGATGTAGATTGTATTTCTAAAATGTTTACAGATTTTCTAATCAGCAGAAATCTGAATGTTTGTGTAACTTTTCTGAAATTCTTGGATGACGTGTAATTCCAAAAACTCAAATAAAACGATGTTAAACATGCATTACTTCTCATTGTTGACCGAATGCTCTACGATGTCTGAACAGGTTATGAAAAATATTTACTACAACCCAGCAAACCCTAGTGCTTATGTGGGTAGAGAGAGTTTGAAAAGAGCGTACTTGGAGAAAACCGGGGAGATCCTCAAAAATGGCGAGGCAGATGACTGGCTACTCACCCAGGATACATACACGCTACACAGGCCTGTAGCTATACATTTTCAAAGAAATAGAGTTATTGTTCACGATATAAATTCACAATTTCAGCTGGATTTGGTTGACATGAGTGCTTATAGTGTGGAAAACGATAACATGAAATTTATGTTAACATGCATAGATGTATTAAGCAAATACGCATGGATTCGTGTGCTGAGAAATAAAAGCGCTATCGAGGTAAAGCGAGCATTTGAAGACATATTAAAAGAAGGAATAACACAACAAAAGTCCAAACGGACAAGGGGAAGGAGTTTTTAAATTCACATTTTGAAATGGTAATGAAGAAGTACAACATAAAACATTTTGCTACTGGAAATGATGTCAAAGCGAGTATCGTTGAGAGATTTAATAAAACAAATCACGAATGTGGAGGTATCTCACAGCTGCCAACACTCATCGCTATGTTGAGGTTATTCAAGATTTAGTTCATGTTTACAACCATAGCTACCATCGGTCTATTAAGATGCAGCCTGCTGACATATGTGAATAAAATGTTAGACTAGTATGGTACTTGTATGGTACAACAATGATGAGAAATGGTAATCAAAGTTACAAGTTCCGGGTTGGGGATACTGTCAGACTCTCAAAGTTGAGAGGGGCATTTACCAAAGGCTATGAAAAAGGGTACACAGATGAATATTTTACAATAACAGAATGCATTCCGCGGGTACCTCCTGTATATAGAATAACAGATTACGATGGTGATGTGATAGTTGGGACCTTTTATGAACAGGAATTACTGAAAATAATCGTGGCTAAGGATAAAACTTTTAAAGTGGAAGTGGCAGTTCTGGATGAGAAAGTACAGAAAGGGAAGAGAATGAGTCTTGTGAAATGGCTTGGTTGGCCTGAGAAATTCAACAGCTGGATAGCATGCGAAAAAGTCATTGACCTAGAAACTGAATAAAACTCTAGGACTTGCAGGATCACGTCATTTACATTGACTGCTATCAGCATGGGTGATGGCGGTATCTATATAACGTTGCCCAGTAACTCGTCGAGACATGTCTATCCAAACAAGTTTGAGCTATACCAGAAAATTTGCCAAAGGTATAGATTTGAAAGGTGATGGGGAAGTATCTTTGATAGAATTCCAATACCCGCATACAAGGAAGACTGTTAAATGGGGTGAAAACGCATTTGAACTACATGACTCGAAACACGACAAAACTTGGAAACATGAACTCAACACCGGTTATTACAATGGCATAGGAAAACTTGTGGCAGAGATCAACATTTATATAAAACCACATGGTGTAATGGGCGGGGTATGATGAATTTAAAAATAGAATGTTTCTAAATGGCGAGACCCATTTTAGTTTGAAATTTAGTGCAAAACTGGAACAGATATTAGGCTTAAAACCAGGTGATCGGCGGTACGCCCCATGGTACGGTTAGAACTATACCTGCTACAAATGATGAAAATTGTGGCTAAATCTTAACTAGTTAGTTCAGATAGATGATGACATTTGACAACAAATATATTTATACTTCCTGTCCGGTAGAAACGCCGTTCTCGTTAGTTATAGCGGCTCAGCCGTGACATCACGTAATTTAATTTTATCTATTAACGACAAACTCATCCGCTTACATATAAACGCTGGCTACTGTCATCATATCACCATTAATCTCTTCAAACAACATTTAACAAACATAATATAAGACCATATACAACAATCAAATATCGGATTTCACGAGTTGCTTCAAGTCATTACGAGAACGCAGCACATCTTACACGGAAGTCCCAGCATCTGCTCACACTAACACATAGACACACACGCACAGACAGGTTTTCTGAAATTCGGAAATACTACAGTTAGTAACCATTGTTGCCTGTTAAACATTTCTAACAATGTGAAGAAAACAATCTCTCGTTAATCCCTGTTGTACAATTTCATAAGACACCTTTTTGTTTACCTGAAATAACATATCTTGACCTGTCAACGGATCACCGTTGTTCATACAAATTTATACTCTATCTTCTGGGTACCTTTGTAACATTTTGCCATACAATGCAACTTAAAAGTTAACACATTATGACTAGGTTGATTGTATCGTGGTTGGGTTTAAAATATTGTTAAAAATAAAAACAATGATTTTATTTAAAAAATCATCATTGCTCATACAGTGGATATAAAAAGTCTACACACCCCTGTTAAAATGCCAGGTTATTGTGATGTAAAAGAATGAGACAAAGATAAATCATGTCAGAAAGTTTTCCACCTTTAATGTGTACGACTAGAGGGCAGCAACACATGGTACCACTTCAACCACTATACCAGGGTCCCACAAGGATCAGGTCAGAGGCCACAGGAGGAAGAAGGAGAAGAGGAAGGTGAGGATGCAGATGACTCGAGTGGGCCTGAACCAGTGGGAGCCGAAGGAGACCTGGGATGTCCTGATTTACCCCTTGGGACACCCAGAGGATCTGCCCAAGGCCCTGCAGAATCTGGGCCAGAAACGCCTGCTGGGTCAGAGTCGCCAGGAGAGGGCACGTCAGGCATGGGGCATGATGGTGGTCTGTCTGCTGTTCCTCATTTGCGCGCTATGGACGATGCTATTAGCCCAAGGAGAGAAGTGGCAGAAGGTGATGGGGGGACACTCCGCACCATGGAACCCACTGTCCCACATAGCCCAGTGGAGGCCCCTGCGGAAAGCGCACAGAGAGAACCAGACACCCCTATCACTGAACAAGAGTTTGCTACCATTAACCTTGCAGCCCTGGACTGGGAGTAATATGACCGAACTCCCTTCTGAGGTAAATGACTCAGACATTGACCTGGACAGAAGGAATAAGGTATGCACAGCAGCGCTATTGGCAGGGATAATGCCTTATCATTTGATTGCTGTAAAGTTTAGGGTAACGATTTTCATTAGTACAGAGAATCTTGGGGACCGAATCCAAACTATCTGGTTAGGGAGTGTAGAAGGGGGACAGCGCCAATGAGATATTGAGGCTTGCAGTGAGATAGGCACGTGTAGCCCACCTGGAAGAAGACAGGTACAAAATAGGGAATATCAGGTGCTGTGTGAACAGCCAAAGTGTAAAGTTAGGACAGGACCCGAGATGAATAAAACACAGGCCAGAGAACTCTTTGAGGAAACAGCTCCTTCAGCAACTGTGAGAGAAAGAAGTACAGTAGAATTTAAAGGAGAAACATGGGGACAATTATTGGATAGAGACATAAATAGTGAAGAATTGGAGACTTACATACCGTGAGAGCAAGGGAAAGGAACTGATGGTTGGAGCCAAAAGCGCAGGAGAAGAGCAGTGAACACACGGGAGTCACTCAAGTAGGACGTACAAAGGTCAATTAGGGTAAGAACTCAGAGTGAGAACAACCTGTGTAGCTGGACTGATGATGCCCAGTATGGTCAGGCAATTTGGTCTGTGGGTACCTGCCTAATCGGGGTCATGGAGATAAGGGGAAGGTGGAGGATAGTGGTTAAACATGATAAGGGTAAAAAAGGGTTATTCCTTGAACTAATTATTACTAACTTTTTTGAGTGGGAGTAGAAAACAACAGATAGAATGGTGGCACGATGATGTGGGCTCAGGAAGTATAGAGGCACCAATCACGGTGACCCAGCAAACTTTGACCCCCGGAACAACAACAAGGGGTCACCAAATGTTGTCCCCAAAATAGAGCAAACACTAACTCCAGTGCCCACCATAGTACAGCCGCTTGTGTTGGTGCCCATGGAAAGGGATGAGGTTCCAGCGTCTGCACAGGTATTGATCCCCGCAGCCATGGAGGAGACAGAACCGTATCTGGTCACGACAGTAGAGCCAATAGAAGAAGTAGAAAGAGACCATATGGAGGTAGCTGAAAAATATGACTGGTACAGATGGGCTCAGTATACGGCTAACCAACACAAGATAGATAATTGTTTTGTGTGTTCAAGAGCAGGACATGGAGGCATGGTAATGGTGCCTATTGAGAAAGGTTGGGAGGAATGTTTAGACAAAAAATGTAGGTTATGGCATCAGGGAGTAGATGACGACGTGTTTTGTAACGTGTTTAGTGTGGCTGGGAAGCACACGGATCCAAGCGGAAATGAAGAAGTATAACTTCTCGGTAACATCAGTGGGAGGCATTAGACGTAAGGATTAGTTTAGAAAAGGCAGAGGTTACTCTTCCAGCACCGGGTTTGAGGATATTGGGTAGACATGAATGTTTTCAGGCAAGAAGAACTGTTGATGTTGGATGTTTTCCGAAATGTAAAATGACGATTGTTTTGGACAGGGGTGAGATATCAGTGGTACAAGACGGCAATGGCTTCACTCTGTTCCAGAGGGCAGGAACACAGAGCATCCATCTGGAACAAGACCAGGCTATTGCAGATATATTTTGGATATGTGGAGGAAGGCAACTGTGCTCAGTGTTACTGGGTAATTGGTCAAGGACATGTGCGAGAGTCAGGGTGGCCCAAGAAGTGACCATAATACCTCATATCCGAGTACAAACGAATGATATACAGCCACCTGAGGAGGAGCTAGTGAGGTCATGGGTTAAGAGGTCTTATATACCAGATCCACAGGTTATCATCGATGCAATAAGTCAGCCAAGAGGGATCCCCAATGAGTTTAAAGCAAGGAGTGAAATTAGCACAGGTTTCGAATCCATTGTTCCATGGATAGCACCAACCAAGAATGCGGAATGGATCAATTACATATACTACAATCAGCAGCGATTTATCAACTATACAGATGCAGCTTGTCCTGTAAAATAAAGGGAAAAGTCTGTTATCAGGAAACACAAGAATTATCTGTTTTTCCAAAGTCTTTGATTTACTGTTTACAAAAACTATAAATAAGGAGTATTTATGGTCTTTGTCTTTATAGACACGTATGTCCTCTACCAGAATATTTTCTCTATTGCTATATCTTGTTTTAGATTAGATTAGATTCAAACTTATTGTCATTGAACAAGTACAAATACAGTACAACAAAATGCAGTTTGTGTCTAACCATAAGAGCAAATACAGTAAGAGCAAAAATAAGAACAGGGCAGAAAATTTACAAGTATTAAGTATAAGATTGTTGCTAGTGGAATGTATAGATGGCAGTTCTAAATGTGCAATGGACTATTTTCCTGTGCTTACTCTTTTGACCAAATCCTATGCTGTCTAACTCAAAGTATATTACATCAGCAGCACTTTTGTTGCCACATACTGCATTGGCTCCAGTGCAAGACGCTATACCTGAATTTGGCCTATACGAATTACCTAATAACAAAAAAACTAGACGTTGTGAGGTAGAACATGGCTTTCGAGAATTACTCACTAGGGTATAAAGAATCTGTATTAAGTGTCATTTCACGGGGGAAAATAGAGAATATAGCCAGCAACACTTTTTTATCCACCCACTCCATTGGCTCCAGTTCAGTATATTGTAAGCCAAATGCGGCTATGCAAATTGCCTTATAACAGAAAAACTCAATGTAATGAGGGGGAACATGGCTTTCGAGAATTACTCACTAGGGTATAAAGAATCCATATAAAGTGTCAAAGTGACTGACCATGTCTGACATTTCCAGCTTATAACTGGGGACCTATTTCACTATCCTTGCCATATAGGAGCACCCTGTCCCATTGTTGCTTGCAACTATATTTATTATTAATATTATTGTTTCCTTGAAACTGCTGATTAACTCAATAAGTCCCTGGTAGAAAATGCTATAAATTTGCTCACTGAATATATAGACCATGAGTACCTACCACACAGACGCCCATCCCGATTCCTCTCACCAGGGCGTTTCAGTACACGATTCAATTTGCTAATTTAAAAATGATGGTATTTCCACCCCATTTGACCTAAAGTGCTGCATCTTTGTGCACATGCCTCATTTCTCATGAGGAACAAAAAAGCCTCAAGAACCCATAAAATCCTCCATGATGGATTTTACTGTACTGTGAAAACTTGCCAAAACCTCACCCAAAGTAAATCGGATTCACCTGCCTTTTGGCATACAGGTGCCTAATACATGCTTTCCTAGATTGATTTCAGGAATAAAAGATATCTTGCAAGATGGTGGAGAAAATGTCTGATTACTGTACAATATACACCGATCAGCCATAACATTATCACCACCTGCCTAATATTGTGTACGTCCCCAGTTTGCTGCCAAAATAGCCCTAAACCCGTCAAGGCATGGACTCCATTAGACCTCTGAAGGTGTGGTGTGGTATCTGGCACCAAGACGTTAGCTGCAGATCCTTGAAGTCCTGTAAGTTGCGAGGTGGGGCCTCCGTGGATCGGATCTGTTTGTCCACCGCATCCCACAAATGCTTGATTGGATTGAGATCTGGGGAATGTGGAGGCCAAGTCAACACCTTGAACTCATTGTTGTGTTCCTAAAACCATTCCTGAACCATTTTTCCTTTGTGACAGGTTGCATTATCCTGCTAAAAGAGGCCAATGCCATTTGGGAATATTGTCGCCATGAAAGGGTGCACATGGTCAATAACAATGCTCAGGTAAGTGGTATGTGTCAAAGTAACATCCACATGAATGGCATGACCCAAGGTTTCCCAGCAGAACATTGCCCCAACATCACACTGCCTCCTCCGGCTTGCCTCCTTCCCATAGTACATCCTGGTGCCATGTGTTCTCCAGGTAAGCGACGCACACGCACCTGGCCATCCACGTGATGTAAAAGAAAACGTGATTCATCAGACCAGACCACCTTCTTCCATTGCTCCGTGGTCCAGTTCTGATGCTTACATGCCCATTGTAGGCGCTTTCGGCAGTGGACAGGGGTCAGCATGGGGACCCTGACTGGTCTGCGGCTACGCAGCCCCATACGCAAAACAAACTGCGATGCTCTGTGTTCTGACACCTTTCTATCAGCCACCCTATAGGGTTGTAAGGAATAAGAGATAAATTGCAAGATGACCTCAGGAAAAATGTGGTTAATGTAAGTACATTGGACAATAGAAGGTAGGTGGTACTATGAAGTTACCAACTTCTAAGCTGTCTGTATCTCTTTGTCACACACACACTCGTAGTGAAACATATGAAAAAAACATGTACTTGCAGTGTCCTATTCAGGAGACAGAATCCCTGCAAAGCAGCAGGGCCTGACGGTGTCTCCCCATCCATCCTTTAAGCACTGTGCAGAGAGTGCCCGAGTCCACATGCAGGTGGATCACAGCCCTCCTGTCCAACAGGAGGCAGCACGTGATGCTGGGGTAGCACTTGTCTGAACCCCTGACCATCAGCACTGGCTGCCCTCAAGGCTGGGTCCTATCCCCCTACTCTTCTCCCTCTACACCAACAGCTGCGCCTCCAGTCACCACTCTGTCAAGCTCCTGAAAGGTTGCAGATGTCACCACCCTCATCTGACCTATTTCTGATGGAGACGAGTCCTCCTACAGGTGGAAGATTGACCATCCGGTGTCCTGATGCAGTCAGAACAACTTGGAGCTCAGCGCCTTAAAGCCAGTGGAGATGATAGTGGACTTCAGGAGAAGCTGCCAGCTCCCCTTCCATTCCATTGCCTTGGGTGGCTCCCCAGTCAGCTCTGTGGAGTCCTTTTTCTTTCTGGGCACCACCATTGCCCAGGACGTCAAGTGGGAGCTGAACATCACCTCTCTTACAAAGAAAGTTCAGTAGAGGATGTACTTCCTGCGGTAGCTGAAAAAAGTTTAACCTGTCAAAGACTGTGATGGTGCTATTCTACACTGCCATCATAGTCCATCCTGACTTCCTCCATGACTGTCTGGTACGCTGCAGCCACTGCCAAGGACAAGGGCAGGCTGCAGCGCATCTTCCGCTCTGCAGAGAGGGTGATTGGATGCAATCTTCCATCTTGACATGACCTATACACCTCCAGGACGCGGAGGCGAGTGGCAAAGATTGGGGCTAATCCCTCTCACCCTGGAAATGGACTATTCAGAACTCTCCCCTCTGGCAGAAGTTTGAGGTCTATCAGGACCAAAACCTCTCGCCACAAAAATAGTTTCTTTCCTACAGCAGTAGACCTCATTAACATGCCCCGGGAACCAAACGCACTATAGCCCTGTCCCCACATACACACACAAAACTCAACTGGACAAATCTACAACCCCTCCCCATATAAACACACAACCCTCAACATATTTCTTAGCAATTTATTAATGCTCCGTCCACTGTTTTTATTTGTTTTTATTTCTTTTGTATAAATTGTTGCACTATTGGGCCAGAACAAATTCCTTGTTCGTTGTGAAAATTACTTGGCAATAAAAGTCTTTCTGATTCTGACTCTACCACTGCATTTTCCATTGCCATTGTTTTTTTTCTATGGCCTTAGAAAGTAGACTGTTGAGTCAGAAGTCTATAAAACCATACACACACAGACACGAATGTTCCCTGCCAGTCTATTTTCCTATCATGTTAACACTCCATGGCCATATCTGTGTCTGTGGCATTAGACAGTGGACTGTTGAGGCAGAGGTCTTTAAGCCCATACACAGAGACACATGTATCCATTACCAGAGTGTTTTCTCCATTGCTATATCTTGTACTTCATATATTATACTCCATATTCAGTGTCAAAGTGTCTGACCATATCTGACCTTTCCAGCTTAAAACTGGTGACCTATTTCACTCTCCTTGCAACTATATTTATTATTATTTTTCTGATAAATTATTAATTTGTTCTCAACTTAAATATTATTGGCTGCAAGATCTTAGTAAATGTTAAACTCACTTCTGACATGATTCGTCTTGATGTCAAACTTTACATGTAATAAAGTTTATTTTTCAATAGGGATGTTAACTTTGATAACCACCATAAATAGCTGCACTATACTAAAATCCACACACTGCTTTCTGTAAAACATTGTAAGTATGTTAAAAAAATAGAGTATGTGTACATTTACTTAGGGTTAGTTAAATGTAATTCTGATAATCTGTTATTATGGTATTGAATAGTTTCCTCAGTCTGAAACAAATATCTCATTGGACAATGACAACTGTCAGGAATTTGGACTTCCATCCACTCTTGTGTGGTTTATACGCGTTACGGCACAAGACAGATAATATATACACCACCGTTCAAAGGTTTGGGGTCACCTTGAAATGTCCTTGTTTTCGAAAGAAATGCAATTTCTTGTTGATTAAAATAATATCAAATTGATCAGAAATACAGTGTAGATATTATTATTGTTGTTAATGACTATTGTAGCTGGAAATGGCTTATTTTTAATGGAATATCTACATAGGTGTAGAGGCCCATTATCAACAACCATCACTCCATGTTCCAATGGCACGTTGTGTTTGCTAATCCAAGTTGATTATTTAAAATGGCTAATTGATCATTAGAAAGCCCTTTTGCAATTGTTAGCACAGCCGGAAACTGTTGTGCTGATTAAAGAAGCAATAAAACTGGCCTTTAGACTAGCTCAGTATCTTTAGCATCAACGTTTGTGGGTTCGATTACAGGGTCAAAATGGCCAGAAACAAAGAAGTTTCTTCTGAAACTCGTCAGTCTATACTTCTGAAAAGTATTCTGAAAAGGGAAGGCTATTCCATTTGAGAAATTGTCAAGAAACTGAAGATCTCGTACAACGCTGTGTACTACTCCCTTCACAGAACATTGCAAACTGGTTTTAACTGGATTGGAAAAAGTGGGAGGCCCCGAGGCACAACTGGGCAAGAGGACAAATACATTAGAGTGTCCAGTTTGTGAAACAGACACCTCACAGGTCCTCAACTGGCAGCTTCATTAAATATTACCCACAAAACACCAGTCTCAATGTCAAAAGTGAAGAGGCGACTCTGGGATGTTGGAATTCTAATCAGAGTTGCAAAGAAAAAGCCATATCTCAGACTGGCCAATAAAAAGTAAAAAATATGATGGGCAAAGAACACAGACACTGGACAGAGAAGGATTTGAAAAGTGTTATGGACAGACAAATCTAAGTTTGTGGTGTTCAGATCATAAAGAGGAACATTCATGAGATGCAGACCAAATGCTGGAATGTGGTGCAGACCAAATGCAAGATGCTGGAATAGTGGTGGAGGAAATATTATGGTCTGGGGGTGCTTTGGTGGTGGCAAAGTGGGAGATTTATACAGGGAAAAAGGAATCTTGAAGAAGGTCACTCCATTTTGCAATGTCATGCTATACCGTGTGGACGGCGTTTGATTGGAGCCAATTTCCTCCTAAAACATGACAATGACCCAAAGCACAGCACCAAACAAAGCAAGAACTATTTAGGGAAGAAGCAGAGGGCTGGTATTCTGTCTATAATGGAGTGGCCAGCACAGTCACTGGTTCTCAACCCTTTTACATTTTTCCAAGCACTATTCACAGAACACTATAGGATCCCTTGTCTCACAAAAAAAGGATTTAGCTTAGCCCCTGTTACCCATACAGTCTAATGGATGGTATCTAAGAATGCTGAAGTTAAACTAATCCAGTGTTATAACCCAGAAATCTACAGTGGGGAGAACAAGTATTTGATACACTGCTGATTTTGCAGGTTTTCCTACTTGCAAAGCATGTAGAGGTCTGTAATTTTTATCATAGGTACACTTCAACTGTGAGAGACGGAATCTAAAACAGAAATCCAGAAAATCACATTGTATGATTTTTAAATAATTAATTTGCAATTATAAACCTGCAAAATCAGCAGTGTATCAAATAGTTGTTCTCCCCACTGTATAACAATATAGTAAGCCTGTGGAACCGCCCAGAGCCCTGGCCACCCCCGAAGAGATGCCCAGAGCCTCAGTCACGATCGGCAAGTACCCCTACGAAAGGCCCAAACCCCCGGTCATGCACAATGAGAAGCCCTTTGACCTGGCCTCTCTGTGAGGTGTGGTCCAGAATTTAGAGAGGAAATGTACCTCACCCTCCCATATCAGCCTCAAACCAAGAACCCTGTGAGGAGCATTTGGCCCTGTATTGCAGAAACAAGAAGGAAGTGAGGGTGAGATGTTCTGGACTGCACTGCTCTTGCTGCTCTTCTCTGCCCTGTCCATTTCACCCATTTCTCCAGTGTTTTATGAATTAATAAACACCCTCCAGGGCCCTAACCACTAAACCTGTGTCTGTTCCCTGTGTTCTCTCCCCATCACAAGAAAAAACACAAAATGCTGCTGTGTCCTTGGGACCAGAATCCTCACAACCCTCCCTGCAAACATCTTCCCACTTAACCCTACATGTCTTTGGAGCAGTTATGTTGCTAGCTATAGAAAGGCTGTCTTACATTAAATGCATACCTGTGGATAGCCAGGAGCAAAAATTGTCAAATTATGACTAACAATGGGATTTTTAGACATCATAATACACTAGAGATGATTCACGCTTGTTGCTATTCTAAAGTTACTGTTTGACCTTTATAGAAGCTGTTTTGGAAACAGTTGTTCTCCTCAATATGTGCTCTGCAAAAAAGTTCCCTGGGAAGCATATACTGTGGTACAGGCAGTACACAATGGTTCTGTAATAGAGAACAGATGAGACTAAAACCTTCTGCTGGCCCATTAGAAGAGATTCACCAAAACCAATTGTAGAATATTAACTTGGAAGTGACACAGAGGAACTGACACAAGGCTTTCTGGAGGCGGGTGGAGTTCTCCCACACCGTGAAATTTGGATACTTGGCAACTAAAAAAACAATTCTTGCTGGTATGTTGAGCACCATCCTCATTGGTGTATGGGAAGTGAGGACAGCTGTAGCAGGGAAAGAGAGATAGAAGGTAAATGTACAGAGGGAAGAGGGAGAGAGATGAATGAGGGGGCTAGCCTCTTTAATTGCCTTCGGTCACCCAGCATGGCAAAACGGGGCACCAGCTACGCAGCTTAGGAAAGGAACTGGGCACAGGGGCTGATAGATATTTTATCGTCCAGAGTTTAACTGTTAATAAATTCCCAAAGTGAAGTCTGTCACTTCAAAAATAAAGAGGAAGGCAAATTAAAGGGAGATAAAGAAAGATGGTTAAAGAAAGGAACTGGAGAGGGTGACAATTTTAAAATACCCTATCTTTTGGCCATCCCACTTTGTCAATAGAAGAAAAGAAAGACCTCTTCCATCTTTATTCTCCTCTTTTCTTCCCCCGCTTACTTCTCTTCTTACCATCCTCCAATCTCTCTGCCCCTCTTTTCTTCAGAAAAATAAATTCTCATAAATGATTTATATGTGTCTTGTTATCAGCAGCAATTTCTATAGACCCCAACGCATTCACCAAGACATTTGTGGCGTAATTGTTAATTTTAATGCCATAATGGCTTCAGATTGGAACCTTGATTAGACATTTATTACACAATTAAATGAAACATACTCAAGAATCACAAAAGGCTTCCGTAATTATTTCAGGCCATTAATAAAATGGGCATTAAATTATATTGGACACAATGGAGAAGTGAAATAGATTTCCATTAGAGCAATAGAAGGCAAAGAGGGGGTAATAGATCCCGCCTGAATTCACCCTGAAATTAATTGTTGCCCGGCCTATTTCCACACACAGCAGAATAAATGAATGAGAAAAGAAGAGAGAAAGAGAAGGAGTTGGTGGCCGAGAATAGAGAGGAGGGAGGAGGGGGGTTACATTAGGAGCCTGTGATACATTTTTTTAAAACCCTTTTGTTTGACGTCCTACAATGGACCCTAGATAAAAAGAAAGAGAAAGAAGGGAATTGAAAGAAAGAGTGGGGGAGAGAGAGCAATATGGGTATTGATTTTTAATGATGGTCTTGGGCGTTGACTATAAAGACTGAGAGAGGCCTCAGTACATCCTGAGCCTTGACAATATGCTTGTTTCAGCGTACCACCTACTGTACCAAGCATAACAAACTTTTGAGGATAAAACATGCAATTTTGTGCATATTAACAAGCAAAGGAGTTCCAATTCACATACGCATTCTCCCTGTAACACACAGTCCATGCCTACTGAAGGAATGCAGAGAGCAGTCATCATCCTTGATTGTCCAGTCAGTGAAAGAAATATGGCCTTAGGCTTTATCCAACAAGAATACAAATTCATACATGACCATACAGTATCCCAGAAAAGGCATCCTGGAATAATAGCAAATTTATGGGAATACTATAAATCTATGCAGAAATCAATTTATTTTATAACTTTTACATTTCAGTTGTAAAATCAAAATAATAAAATGTCAGAACGTTTATACAAAAGTATAAGCCAATAATGGAAATTAAAAAAATGTAAATAAAGAATGGATAAGGAATGAACAGTGTGTTCTTCATCTCCTAACAACAGACCACAACACTTTTAAACATTTCAAAGGCAGAACATTTAGAAAAGGACCTTTGAACACTGCTCCAATGGGAAGTCAAATAGAGCTGGGTCTTTTGAACTACTAGGTCCATTGAGAACCACATTAAAAGTGTTAAATGATTTGGAAAAACTGATATCTCACAATATTATAACAGAATCTCTACAGAGAATAATGTATCAACTTTTGATACAGAATGTTTATATTAGTTTAGTTTCACATCTAAATCAATTTAAATGCCTTCAAAAGCTTTAAGATCTTTTAATTGCCTCACTTTCTTCTTTGCCCTTTCAGTTTGTGCATATTGTACCTATGATTCAGCCACAACCAATACAGGAAGCAGGAAAGAGCTACACAGCCAGCAGAGGCATGCAGGCTCTCCACTACTCCACTAAGTGTCTCTCTACATTCCTACAGTGGCCACAGTCTTATAAGTTCACTGTAAGAAATTTCTGGTCATCTTGTTTATCTTGTCGCTGTCCTCAATACCGGCAATTATAGACATTTAACAGTAGTCAATGTTCTCTTGTGCCATTGTACCAATGAAGAAGACATACAAACCTGTGAGGAGGAAGAAAGAGAGGGTTGAGTGGGCTGCTAGACATAGTGTACTATATGTAAGCTGTAAGCTTGTGTTACCCACTACAGCCAGAGGAGCATATGCACTCTTTTTGAGTTTGTCAAGTTCCACTCAACGTTTTTTCACACAGTGGCCTGTAGGTCCTGTGTGGTGTATGTGTGATCCACATCTATGTACCTGGAAAAAAAATCCCAACGAAAGAAAAATTGTGTCTAAAATAGAACAGTTGGGCAAATTGTTGGAATTTGGTTTACTTTTTAGTTTAAGCATTACCAGTTAGGTTTAGAGTCATTGTTAGGCATCAGGGCTAGGTTAAGTGTAGTTATAATAGTTGTAATGTAATTGAGGTAAAGGTTGGGGTTTGGTTAATGAAAAGGGAATAAGGACAGATTTCTTAGGTAATGCAGACCTGAGACGAAATCCTATGTGTGCATTAACATAATATGTCATATTCCTGGATATTGTTAAACTGGCCGGTAATACATACATATTTAGATGTAGTTAAAAATGCAGTGTGATCTAAAATTACCGTTGACGAAGATTAAATAAATAATTAAAATACTGAGCTAAATGCTTAGCATCAACCATAATTGACAGATATGGCTTCTATGCATATGCATTTTCGTTTCAATGCCAAACCACTGGTGAGCATAGTTTAAGAGATCTATTTTCATGTCACCAGTGTTTTAGCAAGATGTCATGCAAATGGAGCTCTTTAGCCATAGTTTTGACATTGGAATGAGAATGCATAAACAGAACAATACATCTACTGTAAAATATGGTGATGTATCTTTGATGTCATGGGCAAATTTTGCTTCTATAGTTCCTGTTAAGATCAGCGGCTGCATGGACTTTAAACAGTACTAGAATATTTTAGTTAAAAGCATAGGGCTTGTTTACATCACATTTTATTTTCCAAGACATTACACGAGTAACATTACAAACGAGTTATGCAAGTGTGAAGACAATTCTGTCGGAACTGCATCAAGTTTCTGTGTTGTTTGCATGTATATCACTTGATTTTCCTGTGATTGAGGGCCTCAATCATGTGTGGTTAGTCTCAAACATGATGGTGTAAATTCAAACGCTTTGGAAATAATTTTGCAAATCAGTCTATCTAGTGTTTTTATTCTGTTCCTCGTAATGTAAACAAGCCCTACTTGCCTTCATGCAAAACAATATCCTCAAGCTCACTTCACGATCCTAAAAATATGGTTAACCTTCCACAAAATCCATATTTTGCTATGAACATATCAGTCTCTGGACTTTGAACCCATTAAAGAATCATTGGTTTGGATTTGAGAGGGCAGTTATTGCTCATCTTTATCAAGGGTGACAATAATGACTGACTCTGTATTGTAAGGGGCTGAGATTATTTGCTTAGTTAGGAATGCCAGCTCTGACTCTAGTCTTAGATCCCTGTGTTATCAAGGCCAGCTCTGACTCTTGAGCCTTAGGTTTCCCTGTTAGGGAGGCCAGCTCGTAGTGAGCCTTTCTTTCTATTAATGAAGGTCAGAGTCAGAGCCACATCTTTCTTTTTTGCTGATAATTTATCCCTATCTGCTGTTATCTGGGCCTGGACCCTCTAATCCTAATTGTCTAGTAAAATTGTGTGATGTGGGCCTCCTGGTCTCTGAAGTATTGCTCCCATCCTTTTTATTATCATTCCAATGAAAGGCTTGAACCTCTTAATTTCAACTCTGTTTTATTTCATTCAATCATTCTTCACTGTGCGATTGTAGTGTTTACTTATCCATCCCATTTGCCGTCTTCACACAAGACAAATTGTGACTTTTACTCTAAAGAATGTAAACTATTTTTATTCCACTCCTGAATTAAATATATTGTACTATTTTTTTTAAAGACTTAACCGTGAGGATTGTGGGTTTTATTTGATCTGTCTCCTGTTGCCAATATATCTGGCCATACCACTCATGGCTGTTTTTATTATTACTTTTATTGATTATCATTGATTGATACTTTGAAATGAGCTAGCCTGACTATTTGAACTGGATGCTATGTCTGGAACTCTTCCCAGAATGGGGAAGGAGACCTTGCATATGTCTCAAATTGCACTCTATTTCCTATATATAATTTTACTTTTGACGAGAACACATGGTAACATTTGGGACACAAACTTCGGAAAGTGATAACTTTTTTCTGTTCTGACCACCTCTCATTTGTTCCCAAAGCCTCAAATGTTGTAATATATGCTAATGACATTTCCAAAAACATGATATTGGTAAATATAATATTTTTTGAGAGTTCGAAATTGTGACTGTTGCGACAGCAGGAAATGAATTCTCCACAGTAAAGAATGAAGACACCATCAGTCTTGGACTGAATAAACACTGGGAATTAAAATTCACTAAATGACAATATTATATGTGCACCATGGACTGCAGTGTGTCCCATAGGGCACCCTATTCCCTATTTAAGGGACAGTTGTGAAAGGCTGTGCACTACATAGGGAATGGAGTTATATTTGAGATTCAAACTGTATATACAGGGCGAAGGGAATGCTTGGCTGGGGTCTGATCATCTCCCCAACCGTTTGGTTCTGGAACATCAGAAAGATTACTTCTCAGCCTGTTGTCTGCCACAGCCTGAAAGCACTGCAGAAAAAACACTACTTGTAAATGTTTCTCAGACTGAGGACCAGATTAGTAATGTGTTGTATGCTTTCTTGTGCATTTTTCCTCTGAGCCAATGTGCATATTTGTATTACTAACCTACTAATACTGCTATAGCTTCTGCTATAATCTGGACAACTGAAGAAATACATTTTTAGGTATCATGTCAACAGAGGTTCTATAGGCAGTACACTTCTACACATTTTCATAAATGTCCTTGACTTCCTTGATTTTGTGACTGTTCATTTCTTCAGATATCTAACACAATACTTCCTGTGGGTACTCTGTTAGGGTTGATATTGGATTTAAAGAACACCCAATATTATAAAGTTATATACAGTTGGAAACTTTTTACAAAACGTATTAGTTCCCACGAGCCTGTCATCGAAGAACCAGCACTAAAAAGGATGGAAAAAGAATAAAAGGCATTGAAATGTCAACCCGGGTTTTTAGGAGTTTTGAGGGGGGCCGCAAGTTTGCAGCAAAGAAAGCCACTTAACGCTTCAGAACCATGGACAGTTACGGTAGGGGAGCTTACCTCAATGCACTTCACGGGATCTCTCAGTAACAGCTCCTCTGTATGTCTGTTAGCTTCCCTTTCTCTATGGTATGGCGGACGGATATATATTTTTTCAATAATCTTTTTCTATAGTTCAGTATGTTTTGCTTGTCAGTAGCCTATAGGTCTATGAAGCCAATAGAGTAGGTTTTGAGAGCTACAGCGTACAGATAACAGGGAAAGTATTTGTGTCTGGGTTGTTGAGATTCCATCACATACAATCTTCATTCATAGTTATTTATAATGTCAAGGGATTTAGGAAATTTTTTTTTTTTTTTTTTTACTTTGGGTTAATTGGATTTTGGAAAATGCGTGATTTCTTTATTACACTAATTTAGGCCAATAAACAATTGTATATATTTTCAAACATTCTGTCCAATAAGTTTTTTGCATGCAGAGGCAATCATCAGTTTGGGCTCAAACCTAACCACTGCTTCTGAGCCCCAAGCCTCATAGAAATAAGATTGAAAGGCATTTAAACAGCCTTAAGAACTTAACTAGGCCTACGAAGCAGCAAGATTAAAACCGACATCACAACGCTATTCGATACGTACGCGCAGGGAAATGTTAGAAATGATGGTTACCGATGTTTAACGATGTATTTTGGCCTGTTCCGAATGAATAATTTATTGTTATTTATTATGGATGGAAAATGATCAGGTGGGTGAAACATGTAATAAGGAAATAGTACACAATAAGCACACATGCGTTCGCTATGCACACGCAGAGAGCAACAGAGAGAGAGAGAGAGAGAGAGAGAGAGTGAGGGTGAGGGTGAGTGAGTTATTTCTCCACTGGATTCGGTTTAGGCTAATGTCCGAGTAGAGCTAAACGGCAGTAGCATGTGCGTTTTCGTATAGGAATATTATAGCTTTAGGGGCCTTACATTCAACACACCCGCACACACACACACACACACACACACAAGGCAAACCCACTGTCTATATTTACATGCTTTCGGCTTTTGCAGGCCCTTATGTTTGACACTTCTGTAGTAACGGAATTCAGTAATTTCTGATATCTGATTAAGTTTATATCAGGCTACATTAAATTGTCTCCTCTTCAAATTGAACAGTATATGTGTCTCTGTCGCTTAATATTAATTCCCGGTGAAATTAATATGTATAACTCTTTTTGATGTGCTCCGGTTTTCAAGCTGCGCTACTCTCTACACAGACAGATCGCTGGTTCGAATGGAAGAGGTTGGGAATGGAGCGAAAGAGATAATGGGACATGAAACATGAACAGATATTAACCTGTACTATAGCCTACCCTTATTAGGCTATCAAGTACACACTAATTTCACATTTTTTTCACACGTTTATTTACTGTGTTATTTTTCTGTATATTGCTTGTGCATTGCCTACAGGTAGCCTATTGTCACTGACCTATAGAGAAAGAGTACACAAAATAGCAGATGTCAAGCTGAGATGGTCGAGAAAGAGAGAGCCAGAGATCAATCGATTGTCACCGGACTGATAACCTACCTGATATCATGGGCTGCATCCGCACGGTAGATGACAGTAGAGAAGAAAAAGAGACAGTGATCGTTAAGAAAAGCTAGAATATTATTGTGATTTTGTAAAAAAAAAAAAAAAACACGTCTTCAAGTGTGACTTGTTTCTGATCCGCTTAAGAATGTTCTGAAGTGAATGAACGGTTGACATTAAGTGATGATGCTGGTGGAACTGATCTTGGCACAGATAAAGAAAACTCAAATTTACTAAAATAGTTTTAAATATTAACTTTTACAGGCTATGTATTATCAACTTTCATTATAGGTTTAAAAAAGAACACATAATATTGAACATTGAAACTTATGTATAATATACTTAAAAATGGCACGCCAGTTAGAGACACTCTGGTAGCCTATTTAATTTAATAATCACCATTGACTCGTTCAGCCAGGGGGATATTAAAACAGTGATCCTTATAAATATAGAGACATTTGCGTGTTAAAACGCACTCTGCATATCGCCTTCCCAAACACGAACCTGATAATCATAATTTAACACTGAACCTTCAAATGTGTTGAGAAGAGACCTACATCAATATAATATTACTGTAAAGATTTGAGTATTACTAATTACACTGTGGTCCAGGGATAATATGTATTGTATCTTTCTTGGATTCCTTGGAATTAAATAAAGTATAATGTTTTATACCTACAGGATTTGTACCCAAAAAGCCAAAATGTTAAAGGATCTCTTCAAGGTTTACAAAAATTACGTACTGTAATTTATTAGAATCATATTTACAGTTATTTTAGGCAATAAATGGAGTATGTGTAATTTGTGGATTCGCTGCAGGGGCTTGAATATATTTTAACCAAAAATAAATTGTGCATGCATATGTTATTACGTGGTCGCTTTGCTCTGATATTATACCCCGACAAAACAGTGCAAATTCCAATCAGGCTCCCATGGGATCCTTGGACAATTGTTCGGTTTTCATAAATATTGGCCTGAGGATATTGTAGTACAACCCGTTTAGGGTAGGGGTGTGGGAGGGGGTTGCACATGCATATGGCTACACACACACACACACACACACACACACACACACACACACACACACACATATACACACACACGCTCTTGCACACGAAGCTTATAATATCTAACCTAATATTAAGCGAAAAAATACGTTTTGATGATTTTATATAAAATAATTTTAATAAAATGTTCAAAATCAGGGGTATTCACGTGTGTTTATGGCGATATGTGTTAAAATATATTGAATAAAATAATACATAATTACATCAGTATTATTCATTTCAAGGATTTGAGCATGTATGTAAAGACTAAAGCCTACTTAATACATATTATACTTGGAACATATATATGCTGCTTTAATTCTTTCCATCGAATTAACAGGATGGATGTTTTATTGCGAAAAGGTTAAGGGTCTATGTTATTAGCGTTTTAACTAAATTAATCCTGGAAGGAAAAAGAGTAACCCTCCTTTCCTCCCAAATATTTGTTTATGTAGTAACATAGGCCTACATATTTTCTTAAAGGTATTATGCCGGTCTCTGTGTGCTGATTGGGTGCTCAGGTTGGCGAGTGAACGCCCTGCGATTATGTCAGATTGCGTGCAGACCAAACCAGCCCAGCCTTTGAACTTCACCGCTTTTGGCTCTTATTCACGCGCTTCCTCTCATTTCCAAGCCAGGTGCTTTGCAAGGCGAGAAATATCCAAGAAAAAATACCACACTTTACAACTTGTCCACCGCGGAACTTTACTTTAACCTCGGTGGATTTTCATGCTTGCTGTTGTTTCCCACCATCTAGCCTACCTAGGTTTTTGAAAAAGAAAGTGTAGCTGGACTCAGCGATCCACTTCTTAACTCCGGAGAAATTAGACTTTGTGGATTTTTACTGATTCAGTTTTCCGACTCCGTCTCAATCATTCGAAAACTGGCATGATCGGTGTATGCCAAGACAGGTGAAAATCGTTTTCCTCTTTTAGTTTTTACTTTTTCTTCCTAACTTTAATTTGGGATAGAAGTCATACTCTTAAAATGTCAAAGCCTGTAGATCACATTAAGAGGCCCATGAATGCATTCATGGTCTGGTCCCGCGGCCAGAGGAGGAAAATGGCACAGGAGAACCCCAAAATGCATAACTCCGAAATCAGCAAAAGACTTGGCGCGGAGTGGAAGCTGCTCTCAGAATCCGAAAAGCGTCCTTATATCGACGAAGCGAAGAGGCTGCGAGCACAGCACATGAAAGAGCATCCAGACTATAAATACAGACCCAGGCGCAAGCCCAAGAATTTACTGAAGAAGGACAGGTATGTTTTTCCTTTGCCTTACCTTGGGGATACGGATCACTTGAAAGGACTCCCTATGTCAGCTTCGGACTCTCTGTTGAGCGCATCAGAGAAAGCCAGGGCATTTCTGCCCCCAACGTCAGTACCATACTCGTTCCTCGACCCGAGTCAGTTCACCTCCAGCGCTATCCAGAAGATGACCGAGATGCCCCACACGTTGACCACCAGTAGTTTGGGTTACGGTTCGTTGGGATATCAAAACGGTGCGTTCGGAAGTTTGGGTTGCCCCAGCCAGCACACCCATACCCACCCGTCGCCTACAAACCCGGGGTATGTGGTGCCCTGTAACTGTACGGGGTGGTCGGCGTCAAGTTTACAGCCCCCGGTAGCCTACATACTTTTTCCAGGTATGACCAAGAATGGGATAGACCCATATTCATCAGCACATGCCACTGCTATGTAACGCACTAGACAGACTGATTATGAACGTAACTTGAATACAGCATTGCATGTATATATGGACAGAACGGTGCGCCAAAAAGAAAAATGTAGGTTATAAAGCCCTTTGGACTAATGAGCAAAACGGGCGGAAACTTTTCACTATACCTAAACAAGACCTTGGTTCCTGACCTACGGGACTAAACTGGAACTGGGACTAAAGACCTACGGCAGGTGCCCAGTGAACTGTAAGAATTGTAAATGTTATAACGTTTATTAATGGCTACTGGGAAAAGGAGGCCTTTAACTTTATTTATTATGTACATCTTGATGCTATGGTAATTTTGTTTTAAGTATTATTGATATGATGAGGATGATAAGCCTATTATTATTATTTTTATTATTATCTTCATTTCAAATTTGGCTTGCACAATTTACGATTTAAACTTGTTTCCTGTATAATGTATTGCATTTTGGCTCTGAATTTTGCGATGGTATGGTAGGGTCAAAATTAGGGACCTCCGATTTGAATAAATATACGGGTTATAGCCTATTGTTTTTATCTATCGAACTGGCACATAAACTAGACAGTCTATATCAATTATCTAATTAAAATTCCTCATAATTTTATGTTTCATTTTTTATATCCTGTGGTTCAGTACTTATAGTCACCCATCTTTTTTCAGGAATTGCTTTTTATTTGAAGTTATACGAAGTTAATGTTGTAATTTTTTTCATCTAAGATGGTCATTTAAACCTGTCATGTTATGGTAAGGAAATGTATCTTTAAGGGTGATACCTCGGTTCTTTGTTCTGCCGAGCAAAGACATTTTGAATAAAGACAATCTGTCTTGAAAATATCCTGTATGATTATATTGCAGTAGCGTGTTATTGGAAGATGAAGAACAACTAAATCTGATTGAGTTAACCCAATAGTGTCAAGGTGGTAGGCATCAGAGTGCAAACACATTTTAAGCACGACATGTATAAAAATACAAAAAATATTTAGATTAGGTTTCTGTATATTAAATGTTTTATTTGACCGCACAAAATATTGTCATTTTGCTATTTGACCTATATACTTAAATGTCATTAACCTACACGCAGCCTGTCAGCCAAAGACCAAATACGACAGTAAATATGCATAAATGAGCATTGCTGGGAGCAGTTACAATACATTCTCCTGAACGCTATTTTGTTACAAATGCAAAGAGAAGAGTATAAAAGAACAGATTAGGAAACGTAGCATTATCAAAACCATGACCATCCTCTCTCCAAATAATGATTGTCGTTTGATTAAGGTGACGTTTCATGCACGTGGCAGATGCACGTCGGAAACAAAAGAGAAGATGTGTTCACAACGCGTAGTGTTTAGGCCCACAGAAGGGACAAATATACGAATTAAACGATTCAATGAAGACATCTAGACAAAGAAAATGCAAGGCTGCATTACAGAAACTCCATATTAGGAATAGGCAGTTAATTGAAACCTACCATTGGATTCAAATCACTTTATAAATTACAGATCCATAACATACTTTACAATAGGAACACGAGAAATGTAAACAGGGGCCTATAATGTTCGTTACTGAAATGTTGTGAGGAAACAAATATTGATATAACAAGAGTTAATAGATGATTCTGATGTCGGAAATGTTTACCTCGAACTGACTGGGCTGTAACTTCCAGTACTGTTGCTCATATGTGCCATCAAACCTCATTAGCCAACGCTTTGCTTGACATACAATGCTTGTCAGCTGTTATCACAGTTTTTTGGCCTAGCACCATTAGGGCATACTAAGGCCTACTACCCATTTATAGATGCAGATATCGCTAAAGGCCTATATTGTATTATGCCTTAAATCTCTATTCATGATCTCATGTAGCTGTCAAGTTGTCAAACATCTGTATTCATCTTTTAAAGTAATAGCTTCCGCATTTTGGTTGCGGTGTCTGCGTCCTTGGCAGGTTCGAAACATGTCCTCTGCGTTAAGGTGTGTTAATGGCTACTCTTCAGTGTCACGGAAATGAACCGAAATAACACTCTTTGATGTTCGACTGAGCGAAAAGGAGAGGAGAGGCCCCGCTAAAGAAATTATGCTTGTCCGACCTGTTTGACTTCTCAGCTAAACCACACCATGAAGGTGTTCTTGTTGATAACTAAGTAAAATGGTTGAACATAATTTTATGGGATAATATAGGCTACAGCTTTTAGTTGTCTTTTAGTTATCTACCTATATTCCTATTTGTTTATTTTCGAACTAAAGTTATAACATTTATGCTATTGTTGTGGTTCGTTATTACAGAAAAGCTCGTCATGTTTATGCTCTTACAGTCAAACCTCAGTCTTCTTTACAACTTGGTCGTGTGTACATTTTTTCAAAAGCGTGGAGTTAGTTCAATCACTCACCCCTTATAGATTAAACAAATCAGTGCAGATGAAAAAAATATATCCCATGTGCAGATGGAAATTCAAAGAAAGATAGTTATGATTACCTTTTTGCTGCCAGACATGTCGTATCGTCAGCGTTAGGTCTACATGTTGTAGCTAAACATGTAACAACTTGCTATGACAAGGCAGAGCTCAACTGCTTAAATTACCTCTTAACAGACTAATAAAATATAGACATGCCTGTTAACATACGAAATATAGACATTTGTATGTTTAAAAAAACTGGGTAGGGACTCCAAACAAACTGAGGAATAAAATGATGCCTCCTCTTGCCCATTGTCGCAGGGCTAGGGAATAGGATTTGCACACCGAGGTGTAATAGTATTATTGCATTAATTACATTTTTCATTTCACATCCAGATTGTTTACTTATCTGCCAGGAACATATGCTGGGAGAAGTTAAGATTCACGATTCTGCACTATTGCCCAAGGTGCAATTCAATACAAGGGTGGGGGGGAGGCAACGGAAAGACTCAGATTTTCATGACAGTCTAGCTCTTATCAGACGCTGTAAATGAGGGTGATACTTCATTCAACCGAATATTAAGTTTTACATAGCCCCCTAAAGCACCTAGATTCAACTTTTAAATTGGACCAATATAATTACTATCAGGAGCACTTCAATAAAAAAGAACTTGGATGTGATTTTTTTTTAAAATACGGTATTACATTAAGGTCTTTTTAATTATGTGGCTCGAGTCACTGTTGCTTATTTTATGATATTTAGGGTAGATCAATGGTTTCACTTGGAAAATTGGGAATGTTAATTGATTTTCAAGTACATTTTGTATGTATGTTCTGTTAACAGTTTTCAACATACAAAAACGCATGAAGGTAAGTAAAAGCAAAGAAAAGGCAGCGCGTGTGTAATTATATGCTAATTCATTACATCTTCATGGCAATTAATGTAACTGGTGCGTTGCTTCAAACGGGCGGTTGAATTGGCTCAGTTTTTTCACACTCAGAGTGTTATTAACCTCCAAAAAGCAACACAAACAAATGCTACCTGACATAAATAGAGGGGAAATTGTTATTTGAAATTGTATACACGTTCAGTCTGTTTTGAACTCTTCTTCTAGACGTTTTTATTCGAGCAAAACGGAGAGCATTGTGCTTACAGAGACGAATCCAATCTACTTTATCTCCACGCGACTTCTTTCAGCGCCAGATCAGAGAAAGGGAGATGATAATTATTTATCTTATTTCACGTAATGTGACAGCCAAGCGATTTCGGGTCATTTAAATGCTTCCTTTTGTGAAAAAGGTCAATGAAGAGTGGCCTTCTATTTTCAAATACTTAACAACGAAAATTAAACAACAAATAAAAATCATTTAGTTTAAATGGCATGGGTAATTTACACTATTGTCTTTTATTGTCACCCTAAAGTCATAATGGTCGCAGCATTATGTTTGATATCTGGGTCTTGAATATCTTGCGCTGGATCTTGCAATGGTAATTTTCAATCTCATGGAGACAAATCAAACAATTCAATTGGAAGGTTACAAGTGTTAACCACAACAGCAGCACGATCCAACGAAACACCAATTTGCATGAGTAAGATGGTGATAATTATGGTAATGACAATTGACGGCTGTCGAGACGAAGGTGATTCCATATCGACAAGCATTCGTCTTCAATATCAGAAATGTATTATATTACATAATTTTCTGTTTGAGGAAGCTGTTGGGGAATAGCATTTTAAATATTAACTATATTGTCTCTGGAATACCAAAAAGCATCATTGCTAAACCTCTGTCTATCTAAAATTGGATCTGGGATAGAATTCTGACAGAGGAAAAGTAAACCGTAGTTCCGTTGTTTGAAGACCCACGTCTTGAATTTGGGGGTCCCTGAATTCTAATTTCAAAAAAATTAGCTGATAAGGAGAGAAGGAAGTGATGGGTGTGCTGAGAAAAAGAGAAGAGAATGAAAATCCTGCTACGGCTGTTTAATGTCGCAGTTCCAGTCAGGAAAATGATTTGCTTTATTCTGCTCCAGTTTATATAAAGGAAGTGTTTAGATATACACACATCACATACAGAGCAGGTGATTTTAGGATGATATTTGTGAATGAAATATTTTGAGTAACCCCGAACCGTTGTATCCACACACATCGCTGGACCGCTAGTAACAACGTGGTCAATGATAACTAATTAAGACATTTTAACTTGAGCGCCTAGCTTCCTAAAAAATCTCAACTGCTGAATACTGACGTTCCATCGAAATTAGTAAACGTGAACAACAAGAGGCTAATGTTGCACCATGTTGCTACACTTATTGTTACTGATCATTTAGACATATAAGGACAGTCGATGTTTTTTGTTTTTGTATGTAATTATATTAATGTTATGTTACATTATAGACTTAGTTAAGTGTGTCGTCTCCGTTTATTAACTATCTTCCTTTAAATTATATGTTGAAATGGACTAAACAGAAATGTCAGACGGAGAAAAATGCTCCCCTTTTCTAAGGACTAATAATATAATTGCTTTTTATTTACTAGATTGATTAATCCGATATGTTGGTTTGAAGTGTATCTGAGACGTGTGACAGTGGATCACAGAGCATGAGAAACGTTTGCAGCTGTCCTGTAAAGTAAACATAAAGTTACCACATTTTCTTTTTAAGAAGACAAAACAAGGAAAATATGCCTTAATAAGTAATTTCATAGTATTTAATACTGCATTGCAAACAAGTTGAATCAAACTCAAAGAAGTTGAATCCTTGCAACAGGGGACACCCTCAAGACAGTTTGTGACTTTGGGTCTTAAATAGTTTACCTGCAACATTATCCAGGAGACCTTTCACAGGGATGTTGCATAATGGTTTCAATATAATGTTCTCTGGAGGACCATGGTAGACTTGTTAGTTAAGCTGGCTCCTCGTTTTGTCGGCCGGTTTAAGGTTCAGTATAATGTCACTGTCAAAATCTTTTAAGGACTTTCTTAGGACTTTGATTAGTCTACACTTCAACTCCTCCAAAAAGTTTTATGGTCCCCTGAATTTTTTAATTAGTTCCCAGTTGGTTCATGAGATGCTCCCAGAGGCAGAGCCAGGGAGGTATAACATATACATAAGTTATACCTTGTTCAGCTAAAGTAGTGTAAACATCTTCAGTCAAACTTCCATCAGTCAAAAGTGATTTATGAAGTTTATTACTTGCACAGGATTGATTGCATGTATAACAAACAAGTAATAAAAGATGAAAAAATGCATGCTAGAAAATTGACTATAAAAATTAAACTATAATACAAAATCAGTGTACCAGAGAGACTAGCGTTTTCAAATTAGGACTGTCAAATGATTAAATGCAATTAATAATATGATAAAGATCTACAAAAATTATAAAAAAATTCTGATAATGTTAATTTAGGCTTCATTAAATAATATGTGTTACTCTATTTTGGCAGTTACTTCTACTTTTAGTAAATATGCCATTTTCTGTCCATAAAAGGCCTAGGATGATTATATTTAAGCTTAAATAGAATTGGGTGCAGGCAAAACAGTCTACAGAAACAGCTTTTGTCTGCCCTTTTATTTCTTTTTCTGTAACAGACTTTAAACAAATCATACTGTCATAATGTAAGACACTTGCCTATCTGGAGATTAAAGATTTATGGGGGTTGAGCATATGCGATGATGAGATATCAGCGGTGAGTATATGTTTGACATTTATTTATAGTTAGTTTTCACATTTAAAGATTTACAATTCCAGAATATGAATCTATATAGATGCAGGAAGATGAGAGGAGTTCAGGTTTCACTACAGTGCAGATGTTTACTTAACAATTTTCAGTTTGGAGGTGGGTTGAAATGGTGGGCAAATTGATTATTTTTTATTTGTGATTGACCTGTACTGCCCACTTGCCCTATGGCTGCCGATAAGTGATGGTAGTGGAAGTGGTCAGCAAATTATATTTGATTTGAAAATGATTGATGCAAGAGTTTATGCAGAGACCAAGTTCTCTTTCACCAATGAGCCATGCATAAAGAAACCTAAAATATAATGTGTATACAAATATATATAATACAATACAATACAATAGCACACAAACGTGAAAACAAAAACATTTAAATCATAAAACACTAACACATTCTCCCTTTAAAAGGTCATCCACCATCACTCAGAAGTGTCCCACAGGCCTTAGTACACCCAAATTCCAGAAGTGGGGGCAAAAAAACTAAAACCAGATTAACCTAACTCAGTACAGACCAGTGGTACATCTAATGTTAACCAACTTTGGAACTAGATCTGATTTTATTTATGTTTATGTCTTTGTAGGTCATCAGTGAAGTAAGGTATGATGGTAGTTTAGGCAGTTTTTCTTCATAAAAACAAACAGTATGCAATGATTCATGGGACTTCATCTATGGGACTTCAACCTTTGCATACAGTGTAGAAATACTGGGAGCATAGTTACTTTAAAGATTTGCTTTCTGTTATCTAATGAAAGGCAAGATCTATTTCTATATAAGAAGGCTATTGTAGCTCTAAATTCATCATGTGTTTACATGTAAACCCATCATCAGTCCAGATGGCCAGGGATTTCTAATTAGGAACTCTTTCAATTGATTAACAATTTAAAGCACATAGGTACCAACTATCACCAGCAACATACTTACATGATTTAGACAGAAGCATATATTTTAGTTTTATTAGCATTAAGAGTCAAATCAAGATTAATAAAATCTTTATTCAGGGCATTAAATGTATACTGAAGCAGACACAGGATGCTCTACAGTTGGGGCAACAGCAAAGAAAAAAGTATATGCATACAAATTATTATTACATTTCTTTACTGAACGAACAATATAATTTATATACAGTTAGGTCTGAAAATAATTGGACACTGACACAAGTTTTGTTATTTTGGCTGCTACCAAAATGTATTCAAGTTACAGATATATAATAATATGGGCTGAAAGTGCAGTCTCTCAGCTTTAATTTGACGGGTATTCACATCCAAGTTGGAGGAAGGGTTTAGGAATTACAGCTCTTTAATATGTAGCCATCTCTTTTTCAAGGGCCCAAAAGTAATTGGACAATTGACTCAAAAGCTGTTTCATGAACAGGTTTGGGCTATTCCTTTGTTATTTCTTTATCAATTTAAGCAGGTAAAAGGTCTTGAGTTGATTCCAGGTGTGGCATTTGCATTTGGAAGCTGTCGCTGTGAACCCAGAACACGCCGTCAAAGGAGCTCTCAATGCAAGTGAAACAGGCCATCCTTAGGCTGCAAAAAATAAAAAAAAATCTATCAGAGACATAGCAGGAACATTAGGAGTGGCCAAATCAACAGTTTGGTACATTCTGTGAAAAAAAGAAGGCACTGGTGAGCTCTGCAACACAAAAAGGCCTGGACGTCCATGGAAGACAACAGTGGTGGATGATCGTAGGATCCTTTCCATGGTAAAGAAAAACCCAATCACAACATCCAGCCAAGTGAAGAACACTCTCCAGGAGGTGGGCATATCATTATCCAAGTTTACCATAAAGAGAAGACTTCACAAGAGCAAATACAGAGGGTTCACGTTTTGGAATTGCAACAAAATGGTTGCAATTCCAAAACGTTTCAATACAATATTTTTGTTCAACCCCTTGAATTAAAGCTGAAAGGCTGCACTTAATTGCATCTTGGTTGTTTCATTCCAAATCCATTGTGGTGGTTTCCAGAGCCAAATTTATGAAAATTGTGTCAGTGTCCAAATATTTCCGGACCTAACTGTAAATAATGAAAAGCACAGGCCCTAAACTTGACCCCTGTGGGACACCTTTTAAAATATTGTGAAGCCCAAACTTGGCACCCTCAGAGGATCCACATTATGTCCTGCAAGTAAGGTAATTTTTTAAGCAGTTACATGTAGCCAGATCCATACTTACGACAACTTTTGAATCAATAATGATAGACAAAGAGTATCAAATGCTGTCGATTGATCAGCAAAGAGGGCAGCAAATTGCTTTTTACTATTCAGGCTCTTGCAACAATAGGGGTGCTGCGATCCAGTCGGAAACCAAATTGGTTTACACTGAAAATTAAATTTTCAGATAAATGAAGTTGAGAATTTACTAAGTACCCAACAATCTTTGCAGTCAAGTTAACTAGAGATAGGATGATAGTTGTCAAGAGCACTGGCATCAACTCCTTTATGGATTGGTAATGCATATACCATTTTCCATACATTTGGAATCTTTTTCAATAATAAAGTAAAACATTTGAGTTACTGAGTCAGCGCGAGAGGTGCTGCAACCTTAAACATCTTTGGTTCAAGTTGATTAGCTCCTGTAGATTTTTTTGTATCAACAGCCACCAAGGTATCATGAACTTCTTTTACAATTAATGTAGGTAATGAAGTAACAGGATTACCATAACAGATGACATTTTCCTACTACAATGTTTGGTGGAAGAGCAATCAGTTAATTAACTAGAATAAATACTTGTAACATTTATTTTAAAGAGCAAGCCCACAGAGATAAAATTCTGATTTAGACCATCGCTTATTTTGACATTCTCGGAGTCAGAAATGACTTGCTAAAGAAGGGAAGTCCTTTTTTAGCATTTTGACGGATCACCAGTACAGTCTGAAGCTAAGAAAGTAGCTTGATTTAGGATTATGACAGAGAATGTGCAAACATTTTTATATATATAAAAAATCCCAATCAGCTATGAAATCTTTTTGTCTTACCCTGTTCCAAGCCTGATTTATCCTCCTGAAAAGATCAGAGTCCTAGAGAAAACCAAGGATTTGACCTGTTTTCAAATTTAAGTGGACTGAAAGAATCGTGTATGTCTGCTGCTGAGATACAAATTAATAGAAGAATTCTATAGCCAGGTCTGGATCAGGAATGCAGCTAAGTAATGAAAGCTCTGACAGAAACAGGTCATAAAGATCTAACATAAATTGCTACTTCATCTCCTTTATGCAATCGGTCACATCTGAAAACATTGTAACCACGGATGTCAATGTCATTATCCTAGACTGAATAATTAACCATGTATCTGTAAGAACCTAAATATCAGGGGACATGTCCTCTACCTATACATGTATATAAAAAAATTCTAAACATTTAGGTAAACCTGCTTGTGCCCTTTTCAAACTTAAAAATTCAAACGGCTGTGAGTGCTGAAAACAGTTTTATAGCTAGGGGTAGGTGTAACAGAGCATAAATTACACAAACTATCATCACTTAATATAGACAATATAAATGTCACTGCCTTACAAGTCTGATAAGGTTTTTCAGTTTCGGTTATCTACAGGTACGTGTCATTGCTGTTATTCTTGTATTTCATCTGCACATGCCGAGTTGCACCTTAAACTTGCACCTGAAACTTCCCCACATTGCACAGTGCACATTTAGAACTGCCACTGTACTTGCATTTTCATTTTTTACATACACATGTCTACCTTGGGAACCTCATTGCTGCTAACCCTGCATTTCAGTTGCACATGCAACCCTACTCCTTCAATTTGCATCAATTGCAAATTCAGAATGCCATTGAGAATTGCCACTATATATCTCACTTCTACATACATTATACTTAATACCTGTAAATTGTCTGTAAATTTGTACATTTTCCACTGCACTTTTAGAATTGCCATATGTAATGGATTTGGATTAATTGCACATCTACAGTATCTCACAGAAGTGAGTACACCCCTCACATTTTTGTAAATATTTGATTTATCTTTTCATGTGACACTGAAGAAATGACACTTTGCTACAATGTAAAGTAGTGAGTGTACAGCTTGTATAACAGTGTAAATTTGCTGTCCCCTCAAAATAACTCAACACACAGCCATTAATGTCTTAACCGCTGGCAACAAAAGTGAATACACCCGTAAGTGAAAATTGGGCCCAATTAGCCATTTTCCCTCCCCGGTGTCATGTAACTCGTAATTTTTCAAGGTCTCAGGTGTGAATAGGGAGCAGGTGTGTTAAATTTGGTGATATTGCTCTCACACTCCCTCATACTGGTCACTGGAAGTTCAACATGGCACCTCATGGCAAAGAACTCTCTGAGGATCTGAAAAAAGGAATTGTTGCTCTACATAAAGATGGCCTAGGCTATAAGAAGATTGCCAAGACCCTGAAACTGAGCTGCAGCACGGTGGCCAAGACCATACAGCGGTTTAACAGGACAGGTTGCACTCAGAACAGGCCTCGCCATGGTCGACCAAAGAAGTTGAGTGCACGTGCTCAGCGTCATATCCAGAGGTTGTCTTTGGGAAATAGACGTATGAGTGCTGCCAGCATTGCTGCAGAGGTTGAAGGGGTGGGGGGTCAGCCTGTCAGTGCTCAGACCATACGCTGCACACTGCATCAAATTGGTCTGCGTGGCTGTCGTCCCAGAAGGAAGCCTCTTCTAAAGATGATGCACAAGAAAGCCAACATGTACTTGTTTGTTGAAGACAAGCAGACTAAGGACATGGATTACTGGAACCATGTCCTGTGGTCTGATGAGACCAAGATTTGGTTCAGAGGGTGTCAAGCGTGTTTGGCGGCAACCAGGTGAGGAGTACAAAGACAAGTGTGTCTTGTCTACAGTCAAGCATGGTGGTGGGAGTGTCATGGTCTGGGGCTGCATGAGTGCTGCTGGCACTGGGGAGCTACAGTTCATTGAGGGAACCATGACACCAATCAAACACACCTCCAAGACGACCACTGCCTTGCTAAAGAAGCTGAGGGTAAAGGTGATGGACTGGCCAAGCATGTCTCCAGACCTAAACCCAGTGGGGCATCCTCAAACGGAAGGTGGAGGAGCGCAAGGTCTCTAACATACACCAGCTCTGTGATGTCATCATGGAGGAGTGGAAGAGGACTCCAGTGGCAACCTGTGAAGCTCTGGTGAACTCCATGCCCAAGACGGTTAAGGCAGTGCTGGAAAATAATGGTGGTCACACAAAATATTGACACTTTGGGCCCAATTTGGGCATTTTCACTTAGGGGTGTACTCACTTTTGTTGCCAGCGATTTAGACATTAATGGCTGTGTGTTGTGTTATTTTGAGGGGACAGCAAATTTACACTGTTATACAAGCTGTACACTCACTACTTTACATTGTAGCAAAGTGTCATTTCTTCAGTATTGTCACATGAAAAGATATAATCAAATATTTACAAAAATGTGAGGGGTTTACTCACTTCTGTGAGATACTGTATACTATACATTCCACTTGTAAGTACATACACATATACTTAATACTTTAGCCCCACCAGGCCTTTAACTAAGAGTAATAACCTTAAGAGTAAATATTGTAAATTGTCTTAGCTGGACTCAAACATTTCTAGATCTGAATACAGTAGAGATTCAAAAGATACCATGTGGAGAGGCTGTTTTAGACATTAGTCAGTATCAGAGCAACCTTGAAATGTGTCTTTTATATATACGCACCAAAGTTATATAGATGAATCCCTATAGTACATTTTCTCTTTCCAGAATGCATAAAATAATCAACAAAAACAATACCGATAGATTAAGAGTTGTCCTGTAGCCAAAAATGAAGGGCCCACAGCCTACTACATCTATTACTACAATTGTGTACCATTGGTGGAATAGGGCCGTAAATAATCTGACACTTATTTGAAGCTTTCAGATGAGCATTTATGTCCTTGAAGTTGTTTTTAAGATCTGGCCAATTTAGTGTTGTTAGATCCCAAATGTACTTCCACAGCTTTAGCCAGTGGTTGTCGTGTTATGGAATCAGGAAGTAGTCTAGTGATATCCTGTACCTTCGCCTCAGGAAAGCAAAGGGTATTAGCCTCAGGAATAGAATGTTTTTTTTACCAAGGAGCTGTCAATGATTCTTTCTTGCATGCCTTCCAGTCCTAGAGTCATGTAGGATGTTGATAGAGGGAAGGTGGCAGCCAATGATCCTTTCAGCAGACTTTATAATGCATTGCACTGTGTGTACCTCTTCAATGGACAGACACAGTCCCAAACCAGAAAGTGAAGAGTGAGAGTGGATCAGGCAGACCAGATGTTGTACTCCCCTGTCCAGGCGTTGCACCAGCAGCAGAGCGATGGCATCCCCTGGGGCGACCCCTAGGTGACGATGTGGGCCAATCCAGCCGCCGCTGATGGAAATCAGCAATGAGAGTGGGATCCAGGACATCCCGTGCAAGAACCAAACACTGCTCCTCCAGGCCCTACCCTCCCAATCCCCCAGATACTGGAGCTGTTTCCCCTGATGTCGGGAATCAAGCAGACTCTGAACCGCATAGGCTGGCTGCCCTCGACGTCCAAAGGAGGAGGCAAACTGTTGCGGGAACTAGCCCCAGCCAGGGGACCTGTTGTCTTCGGCCTAAGGAGGGAAACATAAAACATGGGTGAGACACAGTAGTGGGAAGGCAACTGTAACTTACAAGAAACTGTATTCTTTTCTGAACTTTAAACAGGCTGACAAAACCAGGAGCCACTGTTCTAAATGACAAATGGAAAGGGAGGGCTCTGTGGGCAACCAGGAACCGCTGACCCCAAAAACAAACACTAACAAGAAGGGCCGACTGAGACGCAGCTTTGGAACCGACAACCGGGCAGTTGGACAGGGCAGCACATGCAAGACGCTCTCCTCCTTGAGCAGCTGCTGGGGCCCATGGTCTTTTTCTCCCAGATCCGCCTCCATAGGGGTCCCACACCAGAGCCAGAACGCTTGTCGTCTCCCGCAACCAACAAACCAGATCGTTCATCTCCTCCTTCAGCAGCTGCTGGGGCTGAGGCCCTGTTCCTCAGTGCTCCCGGATCCGCCTCCATGGTGATCCCGCACTGTAGCTAGAACACTCATCGTTTCCAGCAACCGACCAACGCGGTTACGGCAACCACCTTGTAACACATTATGTAATAACACCGCATTATATAATAACTTGACCAAATGTAATCAATTTTCACTTCATTATGTAATAACACCCGCATTTTGTAATAATCTGCTGCATTTTGTAATAAACAGCTTGAACGCAATATATAATCAATTTCCCCACATTTTGTAATAAATTAATAATACGGTGATAATTACAAAATGTGGGAGTTGGTGCTGTGGGGGGGTGCTGTGACGGTTGCGCTCTCCCTCTCCGGCGCTCCGCCTACTGACTGCCGGCAGGAGATGATGGCAGCAGCGCACCCTACTGACCCACCTGCACCTCATTATTAATTATGATGCCTATTTAAGTTCCTTGTTTTCACCAACATCTCACGGGTTATTGTGTCATTTGAGTTGGACCATGTGGGGCAGTATTTCTTGCTACTTATTTTTAAAAAGACAAGTATTGTATTCCTCTTTTTGTTGTTTTCATTTTTGCCTCTCCTTTTGCACACTCTCTACCCTTGCACCTCACACTGTTGACAGTAAGTGTTATGTTAACTACACCTGCCTATGCGCTTACTAGCAGGGCACATAAGAAGCCTGCGAACCAACTAGCTTTGTGTCACATCAAATGCAAGTATCTTCATGAAATGATGATAATGATATTTATAGTAATATTTTGATAACTATGTATAAAATAGTAATCATGTACATTGCATTATATTTATGCAAACTGCAATTGCTTCTATCAGCTCATGTCTCGCATCATATGCAGAACTGTGGTATATATCAATACTCTGATGATTTGCTATTCACATGCAATACTTCTGTGCAATACAACTGTTTTCAAATTCAGTTCGGGCCAGTAAAAATCTGTCTGAGCCAGTAGATTTCAGACCAACTGGCCCACTAGAAAAGTGAGAAAAAGAGTTAGCATTGGACCCTGAATAACTCTGCATAACTTAACAGAATGTAATACAGTTTTACGTCATTATGTAATATCTCCCTCATTTTGTACTAATCTGTCGCATTTTGTAATAAACAGCTTGAACGCAATGTGTAATTAATTTCCCCGCATTTTGTAATAAATTATTACATAATGCGGCGATTATTACCAAATGTGGTAGTTGGGCTTTTTTTGATGAAAATGTAATAACATGGTGCATTATGTAATCACCAAACAAATTGGCTGTCTTCATACATGAAAATTGTTATAACATAACAACCATGTTTATTTCATGCATTCTAGCATGAATCATACTGACTCAAAAATCTTTTGAAAAGATACTAAGCTACTGAAGAAACTGTATCTTTCATTGGCCAAAACTACATCAAGTGTCACTATATTCCTTAGCTTAATAGAAACTGTACTTGAGGGTTCAACAGCACGACAGTGTTATACTAACACAAATGTCAGGACACACGGGCATGTGTGCACACAGACAGGTCTGCCATTAAGGATTATGCTAATTTTGACTATACAGAAAGAGTCAAAAATGGTTGCACAACAAAAGACCAATACGGAACAGTAAATTCCATATATAAATTCTTTATTTCCTCAATGCCCAATTATGGTATATTTAGGCAAAGAATATGTACCACCCTGTAATGGTTAACAACACTTTGGATGAACATTTAGGCTATTAGACTATTAAATACTTAAACATCTCACTGGGTGAGAAAATGGACGTGTGATGTGAGAGCATTTGAAAGGTTTCAATTCTGTGAGTCTCGCGGTCATTGTGTGAGAGATGGCAGCCCTGATGATCACATTGTAAATTTATGTAGGCCTAATAGGCTTACTTTCTAACAGGCCTCACCAAAAAAAACTTAGCAAAGTAACAGTCAATAAACATGGCAATTTGTAAAATATGTGAACTATTCCTATGAATACTCTACATTCCTGTGATGTTAAATAGAGTGAAGAAAAACATTTTCCTGTCAGAAACTTCCTAAGACAAATATTATCTGCTCTGTTGTCATTGTTAACAAGCACATGGTTATTAGCATAAACATTTGAGCTACTCTACAGTAAACTCTAAATGAGAGAAACTCTAAATCCAATGCTTTGCAGAGAAATAACATTTTAGTCACACTCAATATCATACCTTTCAACATGTTGCCTTTCAACTAGTGGCCAATGATAGACAACTTATTCTCCCTCATCCAAGGCAATTCAAAAACTTAATTCATAGCACATTTTTCATACACTGTGGAAATCCAAGGAGCTTTACAACTTTAGATTAAATTACAGTTTATGAAAGAGAGGCAATTGATACATTAATAGACTATTTGTAAGAAAAGACCTTTGATTTATAAAAACATTGAATAAATTAATAGTGGTATAGTTAAAAACTAGATTTTAAATAAGTTTAACATTTTTCAAGGACCCAAATAACTTAACTAAAAGCATCAATGAACAGTGTGATTTAGAATCCTGGATCAAAAGTTTTTGAGGGTTAGGCTACTTTTAAGATAGGGAGGGACAGGGAGTCTGGTCAAAGAGATGCACAGCATGGGTTGCTTCACCAAGGTTAGCCCTGGCACTCACCGAGTTTTGCCTCAAGCAGCAAAACTTGTTGAATTGAATACTAGCACCTTGTATTCAATTCTGTGGCTGACAGGAACCCATTGTAGTGACTTAAGAATCGGGGTGACATGGTCTGACCTTTTGGTCCCTGTAAGAACTCTAGCAGCAGTATTTGGAATAACCTGAAGCTTTTTGATGCTCTTTTTGGGGAGACCTGTTATACGACCATTGCTGTAGTCAACCCTGCTAGAAATAAAAAGCTTTTATGTGGCTATTTAGGTGAACTATAATGCCAAGGGGGGCACAGAGGTCATAGGGGTCTTATTTAATATTTGGGATGTTTAATTTATTTAATTGTTAAAATTGTAACTGTACAGATGAGGACATCCATTTTAGTTGGTTATTACATAATGCACCATATTGTTACATTTTCATTAAAACAAGCCCAACTCCCACATTTTGTAATTATCACTGCATTATTAATTCTTTACAAAATGTGTGGAAATGTATTATATATTGCGTTCAAGCTGTTTATTACAAAATGTAAATGTAACAATATGTGCATCGATGTAGACCAGCACATACAGTTGTGCTCAGAAGTTTGCATATCCTGGCAGAAATTGTGAAATTTTGGCATTGATTTGGAAAATATGACTGATCATGTAAAGAAAATATGTCTTTTATTTAAGGACAGTGATCATATCAAGCCATCTAATATCGCATAGTTATTTGACTCCTTTTTAAATCATAATGATTACAGAAATCACCCAAATGGCCAAAATAGACATCCAAAGCCTTGCAAATGCCAGTCAGTACAGTGGTTGTTTCAAGGAGCACAATATGGCGATATTTGAACAAAAATGAGCTCTGCATGGTTGAGTTGCCAGAAAGAAGCCTTTACTGCGCCAATGCCACAAAAAAGCCCGTTTACAATATCTCAGACAACACCTTGACACCCCTCACAGCTTCTGGCACACTGTAATTTGGAGTGACCAGACCAAAGTAGAGCTTTATGGACACAATCATAAGCTCTATGTTTGGAGAGGGGTCAACAAGGCCTACAGTGAAAAGAATATACCATCCCCACTGTGAAGCATGGTGGTGGCTCACTGATGTTTTTGGGGTGTGTGAGCGCTAAAGGCATGGGGAATCTTGTGAAAATTGATGGCAAGATGAATGCAGCATGTTATCAGAAAGTTCTGACAGACAATTTGCTTCTTTTGTACAAAAACTGCACATGGGATGCTTCCAGCACGACAATGACCCTAAGCACAAGGCCAAGTTGACCCTCCAGTGGTCACAGCAGAAAAAGGTGAAGGTTCTGGAGTGGCCATCACAGTCTCCTGACCTTAATATCATTGAGCTACTCTGGGGAGATCTCAAATGTGCGTTTCATGCAAGACGACCAAAGACTTTGCATGACCTGGAGGCATTTTGCCAAGACGAATGGGCAGCTATACCACCTGCAAGAATTCGGGGCCTCATAGACAACTATTACAAAAGACTGCACGCTGTCATTTATGCTAAAGGGGGCAATACACAATATTAAGAATTAAGGGTATACAGACTTTTAAACAGGGGTCAGTTCATTTTTTCTTTGTTGCCATACTTTGTTATATGATTGTGCCATTCAATATGAAACTATAGGTTATAACATAGATTATTTCCCATAAGAAATAAAATACGTGTTTTGCCTGCTCACTCATGTTTTCTTTACAAATGGTACATAAAGCTCTGGAAAAAATTAAGAGACCACTGCACCTTTTTCTTTCCTTTCCAAAAAAGTTGGAATATACAGTTGGAATGAAAAATTACATTACAGATCCACTTCTATTTTATATTGATTATTGAAATGATATACAAATAAAGTATGAACGGTCAGAATGAACGCTATGGCGTGTGTTAATGTCCCGCTATGGTGTGTGTTAATGTCTCAGGTTTTGGCTATAGGTGTGGAAATTATGCCTGCTCTAAAGAATCCCTGTTTCCACACGTTTCAGTAGTCAAAACTCTTTCTACAAAACCTTACACAAAATTGGTCAAATAAATCATTCATTGCACTATATATTCATTCAGCAAACACGTGCTCTCAATATAGTTAACTCAAGTCATCACAACCTAAACTCAAAGACCACATCTTTCTCCAGGTGCAAACACTAAGCCTAAAAAATGTTAACACCCTAATTAGAATTGCAGGATCAATAAATAGGGCCTAGTGGCATGTCCATGTGCTTTGGAACAATGGATCTTAACAATGCTTAGGTTGCAAGACAACAGAGAGGAAGAGGACTAGGATGAGGCAGTGAAGAGGCAATGGTGGATGCCTGGTGATGTGTTTGTGGAGTCTATCCAGGGTTTTCTATGGCACACACAGGCATTTTCCCCACGCTGCCTGGCAAGAGCAAACAATGTGTGAAGTTGATGTGATTTTATGGCCTGACCCAGACCTGAGACGAGATGAGAACACTGATGCTGATTAACCTGTACATTTGCTGCATTTGGAAATAAAACTTTTGGAAATTGGGTATTTTATTTCTTATATGTTTTGACAGTGTGACTGTTCAAAGGTCAGGTTTTTGACCAAAACAGCATATGCAGGAGAATTCTCCTATCCACTTATGTAATTTATTACAGTACAGTTTTGAATTTCTTTCGGCTGGGTATTCCTGAAAGGGTTATCTGGATAGTAAGTGCTGTGATTTTACAAAGTTCAAAATTATTTCTCTGAAAACCTATTCTAAAAATGTTGGTAGGAGTGTTCTGAATTAATCCCTCCAGTGTGTAACAAACAGTCATGTAGTCTCTGTTTTTGACATCTTGTGTGTTTTGTCTGAGGGCAAAGTTTGGGTGTACGTTTTTAGAATTGTGTGTGAAGATTTGAGAAAATGGTGAGTTGTTCCAGGATGTCACGTCCTGGCTATGCCCCTAGCCATCTCTGCGCACAGCAGGCGGTGCCTCTAGGCACCTCTATTCATTTTGGTTTCCCCAATTGGAGGCAGGTGTAGATCACTGCCTCCAATTGGGGATCCTACTTATGTTCATGTTTGGCCACACCCGGTGTGGTTCATTTTGGTTTTATGTCTGTACATACTGCCCCACGTCACTGGTTGCTCCTTTTGTTTTGTTTCTTTTTATTAAAACATGGATTTGAACTACTCTCGTTTCTCTGCGCCTGTGTCCCACATCCACAACCGTGACACAGGATTTGTGTCTAAGAAATTGAGAAAAACTGTAATGTGACAGACATGATGGTGACTGGTTGAAGCCAATCGCCAATGTTTGAAAGTTTTAGAGCTTTTCCGACCATGGTTGATCATGGAAGTGTCGCAGATTATCTTACAGTGTTTTCCAATATCTAGGAGTTCTAAGCAGTCTGTGCATGCTGAAATGAATCATCAGAGTCTTGCTTGGCATTTGACAACAGTTTGGCATGAAATAGACAAACTAACAGCCTACCTTGATGGGGTGCAATGACATTAGAAATGCAAATGTAACTATATGCTTAAAGAGTACATGTATTTCTCAAATTTGCACTTTTGTATTGCCTGTTTTTGTCCTCGCACTATATGTTTATGTGTATACTATTGCCTTGTATGTGAATTATTACTTGGTAATAAATCTGTTTCTGATTCTGATTCTTTGTGCTATTCTGCTTGAAGTGATATACAAGATAATATTGTAATTATTATTAGAAACAGTACAACAAAATATAAAGTGATTATACAGATAAAGTGTTTTTGCGGTTATAGGCCTTCTAAACAAGTATCATGTCTGTGCCCGATGTGCCCCATCACTTTCTACAATGCTGTTGGTGACAACTTGTCAGTCAGCTTAATGTCACCCACTTGACAACTCATCAACATTTTCACTGTTTAAGATAATGTTCACAGTTTCGCAGCTTGGACCCCTAACAACCTAAGATTAAAAAGGAGGGGGAGACAAGTTAAAAACAGCAATAGGCAGAATAATTCTAATTGAATGTATTCCTTTCTATTTTTAAGAGTAAATGAGTAGTTCCTTAGTACTGAATTCATGATAGAAAAGTCGTTTTCTAGGGTCTTGAGGGATAGCGCAGTGGCATTGGCTAGGTTAGGTTTAAAAGTAACTATGTTTGGGTTGGTTATGAACCCTTCATTGCACTGGCCTACTGCAATTGCCTATCTCCTCTGGTCCCTATAATATAGAATCTCTATGTATTATGTATGTATGTATGTATGTATGTGTGGGGGGGGTGGGGGGAGGGGGGGAAACAAAAGGGACCAAACAATGGACTCAGTTTAAGAGAAAATTTTGTGCTTTATGTTACTGTGCGAGAATGTACTGATGAGAGGGATGATCCGAGTGGGGTTAGGATCAGAGTCGGTGTTAGTGATGGAATAAAGGTTATGATTAGGGTCAGGATCCGGGTTCTGGTGAGGATTGAAGGAACCGAAAAATGTAAAAGTCCATAATGTGGTTACCAATTTAATGAATCTTTCCTACTTAGTTTAGACATTTATAACTATGTACTTAATGTCTGTTCTAGTAGGCTATCATGTGCATTTTGAAGGTTAACAGATGTTTCTGTAGGAGTTGAATGAAGGGACAAGAGGGTTTCTTTAACTGCCTAGCTTACTGACACTGTAGACAACACCACATCTCATAACACCACTGTCTTATGAAAAGGCCCAAGAACAGATCAGAATGTGTCCCTAATGGGTAAGGGGTCTATTCTACAGGACTAGTTCTGTTTTTCCTTAGCTCAGAAAACCAACCCCCACTACTTATTTTTAGGGTATAAACCCTTGGGAAAGGTCTTTTGCATTTTTTCCTGAACTCTGCATGCTTCTCCGCTCTTGCAAAGACCTCAAATCCCTGGAGAACTTTAAGCTTTGATAATTGTACTGTAATTGTAATACTCTATTTATATATTAAATACATTTGTTACATTAATTCATTGATTATTTGGAATTAATCAAAAACAGGTCAAAATCCAGTTCCTTCAGGGATAGGGTGAGGTTCAGTGTTAAAGCCAAGGATAGGGAAAGTGTTGAGGTCAGGGTGAAGGTTAGGGTTGAGGTTGTGGAGGATGGAAAATGTTCGCCATTTATTAAAATAATGACTTCTCAGAGTCTGGAATAACAGTTGATTATTTCATGTTTAATTACGTGGATCCACGGGAACAACCGTCACAACATCAACAGAGAATGAGTACAAAGACTAGCAGAGTAACGTCATGACAGATTGTTCTGATTACGCATTTCAAGTTTCAAGCTTATATTCTCTTCCAACAGTACAGATGATGGAATTAACATTTGCAGAATGTACATACAAGGAATAGTCGCCACTATGGGGTAGTCTAAAAATGCAAGGTTGCACTCAGATGGCTCCAAGAGGCACAGAGAATCATAGAATGTCGGCTGCCCAGACAACCCAGTCAAAGGCTGAGATATATCAATCTGGACAGTTACTATATGGAGGCTTAAGTTAACTATGCTCTTCCCAATAAGGAATAGAGCTCTGTTCACCTGTAGGATGTAAGCAATAATAACCCCCTGCTGTTCAAGAGCTTCCTCCTAGAGAACAGGTTCTTATGTTCTCTTTTACTGCTAAAAAGGAGCCAAGGCCCTGTGCAGCCGACATTCCATTCATCCCTGCCCCTGAATGTTAATTGATCAAGCATATAGAATACAAAAACCTTCTAATAAGATAATGAATAAATAAGAATGACAATAAATTATTTTTCTACAATTCCTCCCTTTTGTCCCCAAAGGGACAATAAAACAAATTAATTTATTCCAGTATAAAATACATTCTTTATTGTCAAACTTCCTGGTCTTAAGGATCAGGAGGCTACAGTTACTTTTAAATAAGTTACAGCAGAATCAAACACTGACAATCAAGACAGTTGTTAGGTTAAATAGATCATTGTCCAATTTATACTAAGTGTGGATCCTCGTCTTCCTCCACGGGGGTGCATCCGCCGGGTCATCCGTCGATCATCGTAGTCGCCCTGCGGGTTTGCCATACTGGGCCAAGGCCCCATCTGGGTTTGATGTATACCATTGTGACAACTCCAGGTTAACTATGTGTGTCATTTACCTAAGCATGGACTTGTGAGGCAGTCAGTATATGTGAGCATCAGTTAATCAGTATCAGTAAATCAGTATCAGTAAGTCAATTTTAAACATTGGGATGTCTTAAACTATTGCAGGTCTTTTAGCTCTATGCCAAACTGATTATTATTGTAACACGGTGCATTCAGGGTCACTCGAAAACTGGCATGCAGGAGGAGTACTAACAGGCCTATGGCCACTATGACTATGATGACGACACCAATCCATTCAAAGACTATCCAGCAATACTGACCCCACAGCCCAGCTATCCAGGAAAGTGGTCCTTTGACGTTATCATTGTGGGCCTGGTGGGAAACTTGAATCATTTCATTAACTAGGTCAGAAACAGTGGAGTTGTAATTAGGTTTAAATGTACAGCATTCCTGTCCTATCAGACCACACGTTCCTCCCTGGGAGGCCAATAAATAGTCTAAGGCTGCCCTGTTCTGTAGAGCAACCAAGCGTACTGCTCCCAGCTCCTCAGAGGTCAGATTACTGGCCCTAGCGGTCACATTAGCAAGATGTTCTACTTCTAAGGCTAAATCACGCACCTGATCCAAGGACTGCATCACACCGTACATGGGCAATAGCGTGCCCATCGTTCGAGTGCCCCAGGTCTGCTTATGGGTCAGCCAGGATAGGTCGCGTGTTGACCGCTGGCTACTATTGACAACAACAGGGAAAGAATCCGAGACTCGCATTGCCGGAATGACCTATGCCAATGCACAAGTGCCAGCCCAGTTATTAGGTAGAAAATCATAAGCCTCGGTACCACACACCCAATAAGTACCTTCTAAAGCAGCTGTGTCACAGGTAGCGGCTACAGTTAGTAGGGCAAATAAAGTGGCTGTTCCATCCTTTACACATCTTAAGGATGAATTTGATCTGGTAAATGTTGGGGAAGTGGGAACGTCTGCAACCATACTTATGACCGTGTGACAGTGTGAGTGTCCCAAGAGCACTGACCCTGCTCCTTCTCGGTGTATACACCACATCAGAGGTTTCGGGACAGTTACAGTTACCGGGACAGCCTTTCTTTTGCAAGAGTAACACAGGATGGATGTCTCCTCGCATCCGATGTTATCTTTCACCATTGGACTTGGCCCACATTTACTGTCCGGCTGGGTACTATTGGGAAACAATAGAGCACACGTATCACAGTCAGAGATTGGAACAGACATAAGGGGCACACCCCCTGTGGAACTGTGTGGTATTAGCCCACATATTACGCATTTTCCTTTCTTTATGGCTCTTGC
>JACXGI010000239.1:144662-164300 GCA_016801175.1 Esox masquinongy | reverse complement strand
CTAATTTTCTGAGATACTGAATTTGGGGTTTTCATTAGTTGTTAGTTATAATCATCAAAATTAAAAGAAATAAACACTTGAAATATATCAGTCTGTGTGGAATGAATGTATACATTATACAAGTTTCACTTTTTGAATGGAATTACTGAAATAAATCAACTTTTTGATGATATTCTAATTTTATGACCAGCACCTGTATATGTATGTTATTTGTTCCACATATAAACGGTGCTGATTTAAAGTATGTGCACCCTAAAGGGATGGTAATTATTATTGTATAAAATATTAAAATATACTCAAAATCCTTATCTAAACTTCAATTCGTAACAAAAACATGTTATATATTTTAATTGTCAATTTCGCAAAAGTGATTTTTTTTTAACAACTAATTAATAAAACTAACAAAAATAAGTGAGCACCTTTATTCAATATCTTTATTCAATATGGCACCTTCATTAGCAGTGATAACTTAGAGTAAATGTCTCATAGCCACTCATCAGTCTCTGACATCTTTTTTAGGGATTTTTACCCAGTCCAAACCACAGCTAATTTAATGAGGTTTGAGGAGTGTCTGAAATGTATTGCCTGCTTCAGGTTCTGTCGCAGCAACTGAATTAAGGCCAGGATGTTGCCTTGACCAATCCAAAACACATATCTTCTGTCTCCTGAGACAATCCTCTGTAGACTTGCTTGAATGCTTTTGGTCGTTGTATTGTTGGAAGACCCATTTTCCACCCAGCTTTAGCTCCTTGACTGATGGCCTGATGTTCTGTTCAAAAATCTCCTGGTTTACCTCAGAATTCAAGGTTCCTTTAATGATGTGCAGTCGACCAGGTCCAAAGGAGGAAAAGCAGCCCCAGATTTTGACATTCCCACCGCCATGCTTGACTGTTGGGATGAGGTTGTTTTGGTGGTAGGCAGTGTGGGGTTTTCGCTAAACATAGCGGTTTTAGTTGTGACTAAAAAGGTCAGTTGTAGACTAATCTGTCCAGAAACCTTGAGGTCTGTCCAGATGGAAAAGTTCTGGAAAAGTAAAGATTGACAGCGGAAGTTTCTTCCTAGCAACACTCCCATTAATTCAATTTTGATTCAGTGTTCATATTGTTGAAGCACAGGAACCTGAGATGCACAAAGGGAGGTCTGGAAATCTCCAGATGTTGTGTTTGGGTTGGCATTTAACTGATTCATTCTTTTTCTTGTGGCTCTTGGGGATATTTTGGAAGGGCATCCACTTCTTGGCCGAGTTGCTGTCACGTTAAATATTCTCCATTTGTAAAAGATTTGCCTTATAGTGGATTGATTGAGCTCAAGTCTTTTCGAGATGGTTGAATAGCTCTCGTGCTCTCACTACCCTCTTCCAAAAGTCTTCTGAGATCTCTTTTCCTCTCAGCATGGTGTGTTCTGCATTCACCTTTTATTGGTAACACCAAACTGATCAGGTTTCTTGTCTGTATTTGTCAGAGTCCCGCCCAAAGTCTGTCCTAAAGATTCTTCCTTTGATTGATTTATTTACCTACTAGATTTAACCAATGCTTTTGGACCTGCCCTAATTCCTTTATAAAAACAAAATACTACTGGCATGACATCCTGAAAACCAATGAATAGAATTGGTAAATATAAACAATATTATGTCAGGTGCCTATACATTAAACAGTTCAAAGGCAGAGTTGAACCATTACAGTCAAAAGGTGCTAGATTTACTAGTTTAAAAAAGATTTAACAGATACGTTTATCCAAAGCAACTTAGTCATGTGTGCAAACATTTTACATATGACTGACTACAGTGGGATATCACTGTATAACTGTATCACTGATATATCAGTGTATGTCACTTTTCAATAGAACAAACTGTCAGAATGAAGACCAGAATTGCTGTGCCTCACTAAAACTCAAAAATTGGATTTCTCTTGAACATGTTAATGATAATTACTAAATATGCTGAGAATATTTCAAAGCAAAGCAACGTTCTTTACCATTCCCAAAATGAGTAAATCTTGAATACAACCATAGGAAACCCATGCTCTAAGAAAACCATATGGTTCTCTGAACGTTGCGTGGTTGCTGGGCCATGACAAACAATGTAATTCAGAATGCTTTACATCTTGTGTGTGGTTACTTCTCTCATCCACCACTAATGTGTTGTATTCGACAGAGTGATGCACATTTTGCACCACCCATTACTCCTAGTTAGATTAGCGACAGAGCATTCTACCCTGGGGGTGTGCTGATACATCAAGCTGGGACAGAAACAGGAGGCTCCTGCTCTTTTGAGGCGTCTCGGCTCAAACACACCCCGCGTCATGCTTGTTTACTCATTTCCCCTGGTGCCAGAGAGGTTGATGAAAGAAGCGGAGGGATGGGCATGAGAAGCAGCAGAGACCTGCTCTCTAACTGATGATGGTACATGACATTGGTGAATGTTGAACACATGCTGCTCAGTCTGCGTGGCGTGTAACCTAACACTGGAGGACAAAAGCCGGACCTGAAGTGGATTGAGACGTCAATGGGTTAAGGCATCTGGTGCACACTTCTGGTGGTATGCACCAGAGCAAGTGCTATAGCTCTGATACCACCCACTGATACCAGCTCCATGGTGAATGTTACCCTGCAGGCAGGGCTGGCTCTAGCCTTTTGTGGGCCCTAAGCAACATTTCAATTAGGGCCCCCTCTCCTAGCGGCCCCTAGCAGTTGTGGTCTTTTAGCATTTGGGGGCCCTAAGCGACCGCTTATGTCGCTTGTGTTTAGAACCGCCCCTGGGTGCATGCGCATCTGGACGCCATGCACTGGAGCCTTGGTTAACTCCGGCATGGGCAGGCCCTCCCCACTCCCTGGCTCCACGCTATGGGGATTAAGGAGCTGCAGTAAAAATCCTAATGTGCTATGTCTGCACCGGCCTGCCTCTCACGCTTGACGCTTTGCTGCATGGCTCCCACTTTCTTCCGTCACAAGGGAACACATTATATCTGTCCAACCACACGTCATCCACTGTGGAGGCCTTCCCGGCTCTTCTGAGACTCCCAGTCAAAGTGCAGCAATCCCCTCTGCGCTACGGACAGCAAGCTGGCTCAAATACAGCGTAACGGCGTCCAAGATTACAGCATCTCACTCATACGTTTAAATATTGATCAAAGGGAAAAGAGAGTGTGGAGACAAGAGGAGAGGGAGAAAGACTGCGAACGGATGGGTGTGAACGTGACGGAGCAGCGCCTTGTTTTTTGGGGGGTGGGGGGGTGTGGGGGGGGTGTGCCTCTTACGCTGTCATCTCCCGCACGGCTTTGATGACAGAGGCCCTAACAGGGAAGAAGAAGATCACAGCCAGTAGAGTGAATAATGCACCACTCCTGTCCCATTCCTCAGTCTCAGTTAATGCATAATGCACCTCCAAACCTCTTCGGATGCAAGTGATGTTATGAGATGGCGCAGGGATGGCTTCTTAATGCGAGGGGGGGACAGGGTGGCGTCGCAGGGATCCAGCCGAGCTGTCCGTCTAGGGATTGCTTTCATCTGAAGGATTTGTTATTGCTGTTTTAAGACATGTTTTGAGATCAATGACGCTTTTCTATGATTTAGTTGTAATGGTATACACACAGTATGATTGCAAACAAGTTTCGAATATTTACTGCCAACATTGCCGATCCTTTTCTCAGTGGTAAAGAAATGTGATACTCTGTTGGGCAATGTGTCTGAAAAGATACCTGTATGCAAGCACACACATTCATATATACATACATAAATGTATGTCAGATGGTGAGCCCCTGTTTTGTAGCCTCTTCTGAGGCCAGTCACGGCATCCGTCACCAGCCCTGTCTTTCCCAGTGTCATTGAGTTGAGGGCCTGCTGCTGTCTCAAAGGAGTTATAGGACTGACTGTGTGGAAACATGCTACTAGCAGCCACACATACAAATGTGCTGAATCATTACAGATAAGTCTTTCCTCACACAAGCACGACCTATATCTATGAGGATGCGTGTAAAATGTAATCACTCAATCAGATCCAGAGGTATATACTTCTGTACATGTGCCAGCTATGGCACCACTGAATGCTTGAGATTAATTTTCAGCACTATTTCACCAGATAACTTTGACAGTACAAATTTAATGGACCACTTTTGGGCATTGGAATAAACGTCCAGGTCGCTATATCAAATAGTCAGCAGATGGCGCTAAAGAGAAAGTTGTAATTGACTCCTAATAAAAAAATTGGAATCAGCCACTATCATGGCAACCGCGAGAGTGATAGGTATCGGCACTTCAAAATATTCTGTTTGAAAGATCCAAACCCATGGGGTCAGGCCCAACACCTCTGCTGCTGGCAGTGGTAGGTAAGTAAAAGGCTAGTTTTAAACAATAATGTATTTACGCACATTTTTGATTTACGCACATTTACAATCCTTTTTTCTTTTTACATAATTCATCAGTTCAATACATACTTTTTTTCATGAATTATTAGATTTATTTCTTCCAATCACAAGTGGGGCCACCGCCCCTGCAACACCATTTATTGTCCAGCCGTCAGAAGCCCCTGGTGAGATACCACAATGGAATGGCGGGATGTGTTGCAGAACATGATAAAATACTGGAAAAGATAGGCTGTTCTGTGGACAGTGGAGGGTAGGTGTTGAGATCGATTGGGTTAGCTGTGGACTCGCTACCAGTGAATGATGGATGGTTAGACATGTATCTTTTCCTCCAGTTGTGTGAGGCAGAGCGGCATTGTGTTGGAGAGTGGAGGACAATTCCAGGGAGAGGGAGGATGGTGAGCAACGGGGAGGTTTGATGTGGGTGGTGGGTTTTCAAGGGGAGTGGAAGGAGGTACAAAAAAAATACCTCCACACTCACCACCAAAGAATAATGTTTGTATCAGCCCATCTGTAGTGCTATAACAGCACATGTTTTATTCTCTTTATCTGATTTAGTCATGGAGTAATTACATTTGGCACACATGCACAGGGACAGAAGTCTTCCTAATCCACCCAATAGCTCAGACACAACTGGAATGGTTTTGACTAAACAATAGAGGTCTGGCATTTACATAATTACAATGATTTGCACAGAGGGGTGTTGCATCCTCTGTGGAGCAGGTGACGTTTACAGTTGCCTTTTTAATATATAGATTTACTGTGTATTTACGTTACTGTGTGCACCATGCTGCCTTTGTGAAAGGACAAGCCGAAATGGGTCCCTGTTTTTCATGTACAACCTCATTCTAATCTGTACTCCATCAATCATTTAATTTGATATGTTACGACCTGTAATATTTGTGTATGTTACTAGTTCAAACAAATTTGGTGTGGTTTTTATCATTAGATAAGTCATTAAGTGATAATGCCTAGAAACTGTTTTGTACTATATCCTCCAAATAACTGCTTTAAAGTTTTAGGACCAAAACTATTGCACTTGTACTTTACAAATACACTTTTTAGTTCAAAAAATACCAATGCCACATAGGCCTTTTGAGCTCACTAGGTCTTTGGAGTGCATTCAACCTGGTTTTCCAACTAAACATTATTCACACAACTTAACTGAATGTTTTTGAACACATACTGTTTCGAACTGAGTTTGAAGAATGCATCCAACTATTTCCGATTTCACAACTAATAAGAATTCCCATTTCACATATGGCAGAATTTCCTGCCTGTGTCAGACTGACATGCACACTTTGCTTTTTTTTCCATGACAAATTCCAAGTAAAATTATGTATTAAAATTATATAGCCAAATAACATTTCTCTGTCAAGTTTAAGCCCCTAATTATAACCCTGTTTCCAAAAAGGTTGGGACGCGGTGTAAATTTAAATAACAAATCATTTTAACCCTATATTCAATAGAAAATATCCAGAGAGAATGGGTCTGCCAGAAGTGAGGATGGGGAGGGGTTCACCACTCTATGAAAGACTGTGCAGGCAAATAGTGCAACAATTTAAGAATAACGTTTCTCAATGTAGAATTGCAAAGATTTTGGGGATCCCATAATCTACGGTACATAATATCATTAAAAGATTCATAGAATCCAGAGAAATCTCTGGGATAAGGCCGCAAGGCCGAAAACCTATATTGGATGGCCGTGATCTTCGGGCCTCAGGCAGCACTGCATTAAAAACAGACACGTTTCTGTAGTGTAAATCACTGAATGGGCTCAGGAACACCTCTGAAAACCACTGTCTGTGAACACAGTACATCGCTGCATCCACAAATGCAAGTTAAAACTACCATGCGAAGAAGAAACCATACATAAACAAGATCCAGAAATGCCGCCGCCTTCTCTGGGCCAGAGCTCATTTAAGATGGATTGAGGTGAAGTGGAATACTGTACTATAGTCTGACCAATCAATATTTTTAATTATTTTTGTGAATCATGGATGCTGTGTCCCCCGGACTAAAGAGGAGAGGGACTATCTGGCTTGCTATCAGTGCAGTTCAAAAGCCAGCATCCATGATGGTATGGGGGTGCATTAGTGCACATGGCATGGGTGACTTGCACATTTGTGAAGGCACCATTAATGCTGAACAATATATGCAGGTTTTGGAACAACATATGCTGCCATCCAGACAACACCTTTTTCAGGGAAGGCCTTGCTTATTTCAGCAAGACAATGCCAAACCACATTCTGCATGTATTACAAAAGCATGGCTCCGTAGTAAGAGTCCGGGTGCTTAACTGGCCTGCCTGCAGTCCAGACCTGTCACCCATTGAAAACATTTGGTGTGTTATGAAACGAAAAATAAACCTAAGGAGATCCTGAAATACTGAGCAGCTGAAATCCTATATCAAGCAAGAATGGGAATACATTTTGCTTTCAAAATTACAGCACTTGGTCTCCTCAGTTCCCAAACGCTTACAGTGTTAAAAGAAGAGGTGATGCAACGCAATGGTAAACATGCCCTTGTCCCAACTTTTTCGAAACGTGTTGCTGGCATCAAATTCAAAATGGCATGTATTTTTCCACAAAATAATAAAATTTCTCAGCCAACATTTTATGTGTTGTCTTTGTACTGTACTATTTTCAATTAAAAATAGGGATAAATGTTTTGTATATCATTGCATTCTGTTTTCATTTGCATTTTCTGGAGCGTCCAAACTTTTTTGGAAACAGGGTTGTAGATTTCAAAATGTTCTCTATCAAGGAATGTCTGATGCCAAGTGTCTGTCAGATCAGCTATTGAATATGAAGCACAGATTCAAATAAAAAGACCAGGGAGCGTTTTTGAAAGTCTAAAAAAGAAGGGCACTGCTGATATAGAAAGGGCTTTTAAAACTAAATTTTATTTGATAGACTGATGCAGAGTAAAGAGGATGCTTAAAGAGGTATACATGTTTTCAGTGTTAAACAGTGCAAGCTCAAAAATAACACAATGTCTATTGGGATTTCCCATGAAGACTGCAATGTTTCACACTTGCTGGAAGGGGCCACTGGAGGGTCTAATTTACCCCTACACCCATGATCATTTTTACTCCCTCCACTTCGGGACACAACCTAAGGGAGTTCGACATGTGTTTTTCCTCATATTTATAACCCAGTGAAACAGGAAGTCCTGGATGACCACTAAAGAGATCTTAATGACTCAGATGAACTTGAAAAAACAAAAATATTGATTGGAAAATTATTTAATTAGATTTGGTTCATGAACATTCCTGGAGGTGCCAATAATAGTGACACGTTTTGAGAGTAAAATATTATTTATTGATTAATATCCTCATTTAAAGGTTATACTTCTCTCATATTTTGAGTGTATGGTCAAGCTAATGAACAACAATGTAATTTTTCTATAGCCTTTCTTTCTTTGAATAGCTAATCTTTACCAAGGGATCCAATAATTATGTTGGGCACTGTATATCCAGTGGAACAATTCTCATTCTCAGCAATAGACTCAGCAATACACTGTCATCTATTTTGCCATTGTATTAATTACATATAAAAATGAGCTGCACTTCCAACATATGCATTACATTTATTTGGGTAAAACAGAATAATCAATCAGGCTGGTTAAATTAATACAGAGAGCAGTTGAAGCATCTGACCAGTAGCCCAACAGTTGCTAGATCAAATCCCAGATGTGGAGAAAAATAAATCTGTCCCGGCAAGGCAGTTAACCCCTTGCTCACGGCAACTTCCTCGCATCTCTGCAATTTTGGAAGAGTTGTGCAAGCTACTCTTTTGGACATTTGACATAAATTGAAGAATATCTCATTTTTTTGCTTTCAGTTTACTATAAGGTGTAGAACTTATTAGGTTTAATACTTCAGCAGTTAAAGCTGCTTCCCGGGATCGACTGTTATTAACTTAGATTCAACTTTATTGTAATTGAACAGTACAGTGCAACGAAATTGAGTTAGCATCTAACCAGAAGTGCAAATAGAAGAGGGGAGAACATTTGCACATACCAGTTTTACCTATTCTATGTTCTGAAGGCAGAAAGAAATGTGATTCGTACAGGCGAACATCCAATCGAAATGGCGAGGAGGCAGTGCTCATGAACACTTCAAATTACATCAAGAAGCGTACAATTCTTCTAACGTCTGTGAAAGAGTAAGTTTGCCTGTTATGATATAATGAAGTATTTGCTAAATTACTTGATTTCGCTAACATTCAGTGGGTTTAATTTTTGGTTGAGATAACATTCACTTGCTTTTTCGATCAAGCTTGAAATGTTCATGAGCACCGCCTCCTCTCCATTTCGATTGGGTGTTCACCTAAACCAATCAATTTCTTTCTGCTCTCAGAACATGTTTAAGACTTGCACAGCAAGTGTCAGAGTCCAGTAGTACAATGAGAGCAGTGCAACAAGGTACCTGAGGGAGTACCAAGCGGTGGACAGGTGGGTATGGTTAGTGTTGGGTACAGAGTTAAGCAGGGTTACAGTAGCTGTGTTTTGTTGAATAAAAAACAAATTTAAATCCACCATTTTGGGCTGGATGTGTAATATGTTGTTTATATATGCATCATCTATACGTACAATCATTATTATACTGCAGTTAGCCATGAAATTCCAAGCTTGAAAGTGAATGATTTTGATGACATAGGGCATATATCAGCACATATATGACATCCACAATTGTATGAGTGGCCAAAAATCACAGAAGGCACCTTTAAGTAGTTTTCCTATTTAAGGGGCAACTTTTACTTTGTAACACATTTTTATGTACTTTAGGCTACACCTCTGTGGTACTACACATGAAGTACGGCACTGTAAAATGTACTGTATTGTATCCAAAATTTCTCGAATGAGCTTTATACTGAATTGACTAAATATAAACTGTTCTGTCTACTGTGCTGTGCAGTAATGTACTTTTAACCATGTGAAACAGCCTATAATTTAGATTTAGTGTGGTCCAGACCGTCCAAATGTACTTGTTTGTAGCAGAGCTTTAAACAAATCCCAGTTTTCTTTGCAATAATTTGTTTTTATGTTGGACTTAAGCAGACATCCAGATGAACAACCTTACTATCATAAATATTGTTTTACGGAACCAGTGGGCTACAGAGAATGTTATTGTAGATTAAGTGGTCATCCATCGAAAAAGTCGTATAACACATTCTGAACCAAAACATACCAGGCGTCTGGAATGAAAACGTAGAGTTGCTCACTGGGATAAAAGACATAACCTATGTTGCTCCCTGGGTCCAAAATATATAGGCCTACACACTGGCACCGAAAGCCAGTAAAAGCCTTTTCAGACAGATTTACTGCAAGAAGGTTGTGCCTCTAGCTGCAGCAGCTTTGCAGCCAGTAGCCTAAATGCAGATTCATAAAACTTAAAAACCCCGCCTACTTGACAGCGTCTGTTTACGAAAAGTCACGGGTACAACGTGGACCAGAGGAAGATAGCGAGACATTCTACTGAGGTTCGGAATCAGATATGTGGTCTGTGCGATTAATTTCCGACAACTCGCTGGCTAAATGTTTAGATTAAGTGGCCAAACTAAAAGGAATTCTAGAAGACATCTGGGTTGGCGTCGTTTGAAGAGTCATAGGTTTTTCGTACTTCTATAACTGGAGTGGTTTTGGGAAATCAGTTATCGTGTCGTAGCCGCTGGAACGGGCTTCGCAAAGAGCGCTAGTCCTCACACTTGATTTTCACTCATTCCATCCGCACATGAAAACAATGGCGAGACGCAAAAGGCATATCGGGTTGGAATTTAACGGCGCGTAGCCACAGCGCAGGTTGAAGACGGGCTCTGAAAAAAAAATTGGGGGTCAACACAAGTCGGTACGAGATGGAAAGCCCGACCGAGAACCCAACCAGGGCTGCGGAATATCTGAAGGAGCTAAATAACATAATCGAGACCCAACAGGAGTTACTGGAGAGGCAGAAAAATAGGATAGAGGAGCTGGAGCAGCAAGTGTCCGAACTGTGTTCGGAAAACGCCTGTTTGAAAGACCAATACCAGCGGCACCTGGCTACGTGTAGGCTGCTTCAACAGGGCAACAGCCACGCAACATTAGGTGCCATAAAAGAAAACATCACCCAAGAAAAGTAAGAGTTTATTGATAACACTACACTATTGAAAGATATTGGTATATGACACAATTGTTCTACATCTTGAGTGATTGGTTGTAAATCAGCTCTAGCTGGATTATTAGACCGTGTATTTAAAGGAATACTGTAGTTTCATAACTGTAAACGCGACAGCAAGTCGCTCTTAAACGCACGACAACGCACACGTTTGTAAATAGTTTTTAACTAAGGCTTATTTGCCCAGTGAATTTTAATATTAGGCGGGACAAACTTTCGCGAGGGTCTGGGGGTCCTCCCCCGATATGTTTTTATTGCAGAATGCATTTCCTCTATTTTTAATGTCAAAATCTAACAATTGAAGAAGCTAAATGCAATATTTGTGTTTGTTGAAGATGTATCCAGAGTAACAGTGTTTAACAATACCAAGACAACAATTATTATGTTTACAAAGTTGTATTCTGATTTTAAATTGCTCAACCTGTGTCAATTTCACAACAGGAGTTATTTATTGAATCCATTAATTAATTAAATTATTCCTGAAATACATTTCCACCAAAATGATCAAAAATGCGTTTTATTTTCAATAAATTCAGGAAATAATCATTAACATTTATTAGTATATATCACACTTTTAGTGTTATATTCATCAGCTTTTACAAGATAATACAAAACACCTGAAAATTATACCAAACACCTGAAAATATTACAAAGTGATACAAAACCATGGAAAAACTAAATATTACTGCCCTGGGACTTTAACAAGATCTAATATTACTAATGAGTTTCTTAAGATTGGGGGGGGATAAATATATATATATCTTAAAATACCCACAAATGCTGGTGTTGTTACAGCCATGTCAGTTGTTTAAAAGCTTTCACTTTTAATTGTCAGTTATTTTTGACTAAAGTTTTTAATCAGACATTCAATTAACAGTCACTATCTATGACCTATCCTTAATTATTATTTGAATCGTTTTGGTAAGATTGAATAACAGTGTTAAAACATTAATGAATGGTTATCATTGATTGGCAGTCATATAGAGCCATGTTGCGTTGATTAGGTGTGTCTTTGTTTTATGAACCTGTACTTCAAATGCCCTGAAACATTAGCCTGTTTCTAACTTCTGACTAAAGTGCATCTATCCTATCTGAATCTGTAGTGTCTATTCTGCTCTCTGCTCTGTCTTTCCTCTTGCCCTCTTGTACACCAACACACTACAGGTACAGGCTTGAGGAAGCAAGTGACAGATGACATTTAGGGTTATGCAGAGTTTATCAAGGCTAATCTAATGATATCAGCAATACCAGTAATATCAGCAATGTTACAGATTTTGTATTGACTAACATTTCAGTTACTTTTTAGCAAGTTAGAATGCCTTAATGTATGTCTAAAGGCTACAATGATTTCATCATACACAAATTGTCACAATGGTATGTTGGTTAGCATTTCAGGTAATCAGAGCATTCACAACTTTCAGTATAGCAAATTCTTTATTCACACAATACCCATCAAGGCATAAAGTCTTCATTGCTTCCGTGTTCATCAGAGGGAATCTGAGTTGAATATGGTTGCACTCTACACCCATCAACAGGGGCATCATTACAACCCCACTGACCTCACCAACACCACTGCCAGTCAAGTCCTTCTCCAAGTCTCTAGTTGTCTAAAATGGCAGACAAAATACATTAGCTTTATTGTAGTGGGCCATGGACTAACATAGCTGTTGATGCAGGCGTTTAGGTATGGTACTGTAATCTTTTGTGCCAGCTGGCTACATATATTGGCTGCTTCATATTAGACAACAGCCATGCAACGTTAGGTGTCATAAAAGATGTCACCCAAGAAAAGTAAGAGTTAACTGAAAGCAGTACACTATTGAAAGACATTAACAACGCACAATTGTTCCATAGCTTAAGTATTTGGCAATAATTTAGCTTGGGCCTGATAATTATACAGTAAATTATTTAAATAACTGTACTTACTCTTATTGCTGTGTACATTGCAGCGAATCACTCTTAATAAATGCATGCCATAATGCAGTTTTCAAAAAAATAAGTTCTGGAAATGCATAGGCTTATTTGCTCTACAGCCTAAATAGATATATGATAGGCCAAAGTAAAGGTTTGTATCCAAAAGTTTCCCAAGTTGTAAACAAGACAGTTTTGACACTTCAGCCACACCAAGAGGCTTGGAACACGATGATATAACTGAGCACTAGTAGGCCATACAGTACACAGTAGGACAAGCCGTAATATAACTGGCTACTGTCCACGTACTACCCAAGAATGAGAGCTGTTATGTTAAATTTCTTCTCAGAGGAGGGTGTTCTAGGTGCCTCTCATCTGGTTAGGATTGGATGGTGGGCTGCAGAGGGCATGGCAGGCTAATGTAATTTATATTATAACCAATTAGTGAAACACAAGTTGTCAGGATTACCCTCCACAACTCGGCGCTGGGTTTGAAGTCCACTCCATGCAAGTATTTCCTCACAGGATACAGATTTACCACAGTCAGTTGGGTCTTTTGACCGCCAGAGACCTTTGTCTACCGAGGGGGGGCATTTTTGTGTCGTGATGAGGCTTGTGGCAGGTAATCAATATGGAAATGGATGACTCGTAGAAAATGTCTTCTGCTTTAGGATCAGCACAACATCGGAGATTAGCACATACTCTGCCTTCTACCATTAGCCCTTCAATGAATATCTGCTACAAGGCCACATTATTTGATGTTAGAAAAAGGCTACTCTACATCTTCCCTTCTTGGACATCCCCACACACTCTGTGTGATAGCGCTGTCAGATGCCCTGGAGACCTAGGCTATGTGATGCTGGTTACTAAGGTGTGTGTGTCTCTTTTATGATCCTTATTAAATATGACAGAGATTATTAATGTAAAGGACGTTTATGGCTGGTTACTGAATCCTAAATGACACAAGTGTGGTGAGCAATTTTAAATTTTGCAGGCTCCTTGTAAGTGCGGGACTACCTGGTTTCTGTAAAGGTCATTTCAGTAGGAGACAACATGATTTAAATGGTGTGTGTATTTTGACACTTAAACTGAGACTGAACATTTGCCCATCTGATCTGGAGATGGGCTGAAAACTGTAACATTTGGCACCTTATTTTGTAATTCATCTTTTCTCGTGTTGCTTTTTGTCCTTATTTTTATAATGCATACTAAATATCTTTCTGCCTGCTTATAAAGCGAGTGTGGATGGGCCTTCTGTCATACCACAGTCACTGGAGAATCATCAGCCTTTGGTGTCATTTATGAGTCTGCTACAGAACCTCTCTTATCTTGGGTTTAGCTGTTCTCAAGGACTTAAAAGTTAGCTTATTTCTAGCCTGCTGTTATGGCTCTTGGGGATATTTTTATCCCCTAGGGTTTATTTATAGTGGGGTTGAAAATACAGCTAGTCAGCTGATGAGACATCAGTTTTTGTTTCCACACATCTTGAATTCTGTGCACAAACCCTTTCTTTTTCAAATTACAGACCAGCAGATAGAGCTTCACATGGATACCTGGTAATATGCCTGGCGTTGCCAAGTCAACAGATTTATTTTCCAATGTGTCTGTACTGTGAGACGAAGCCCTGGGCAGTGTTGATGAGAGAGGGAAGAGGGCCGACATATTGGAAATCATTCTAGCAGCCACTGACCCTGTAGTCTATTTAGACCCTATTGCAGTCCTACATGAGCCTATAGACTAGCCCCAAGGTTAGGGTGGTCAGGAAGGGGTTAAGCTGATTTAACTGCCTGAATACGTTTGAATTTCCAAGCTGCTTCCTACCGGAGTAGAGCTGGATCAGGGTAAAGTAAAGCTGGTTAAATCGCACTAAATCCATTTCATCCCGTTCTTTGTTACTCTTACCCACACCACACACTCTGTTGTTCGAAGTTGCGAAGTTGGAGGGAGCGGTTATCCATTTTGAGAGGAGTCAGATGATCTGTGGCTCCTGCTCTTCTTAATGTTTCCTAAACAGCCTGCCTGGTCAGCTCTCTGTTGTCTGAGTGTTTGTGCTGTCCATATGCAGTTTCCATTTAGTCAGCGTTTGTAAAGAACAAGGCCATCTTCCCAAGGATGTTTATGAGGCCTCTGAATGACAGACTCATGCCAGTAGAAATCCAATTCTTTGAAAAATGCTCACGTCTCACCCGTGATGTTCTGTAACGGTTTTGTCTCATCAAAATAATAAAACTGTATCTTGTTACCACCAAGTCCGTGTTTATTCATACACATACACTCCTGCTTCCTCATTGCTTACTTCCTCATGGCAAGTCACACCTGACAGCCATATCCCTTTTCACCGGAGCCTATTTTGCCTGCCTGTACAAGCCCTCATAATCTACTTGATAATTTGTCAAGGTTCACCTTTGAGCTAGTGTGTGTAAAATATAAATGCATTTTTTTAATAAATTGTAGTATTCTGAAATATAATTGTGTTTTTAGAACCCAGATCCTGCAAGATGAATGCTTTTGACCACTTATGTAACAGACATCACCTCAAATGGTTCAATAAAGGCCATCCATGTTACCAAACATATACTTTAAATTCCTTGGTTGTTTTACAGCTGTAGTTTAGATAATGAACTGATATGGTTAACTAGCTTGCCGAAGCCAAAGAGAGGACAGGCTATACGATAGGCTAGTGTTGGTTTACATGTCAGAGTGTTAATGATGTCTACAACTCACACAGTTTCTTTGAATTATCCAACAGAAAAATTCAGACAAATGTCCACCCTTGTCTTCAATACTATGTGCACCATCGGCTTGCAAGATAGCAGCACTGAACCTCTTTCGTTATTATTCTTAATGAGATTAGAGAACACACTGGAAAGGATCTTAGATCATTCTTCCATACAGAATCTTTCCAGATCCTGTTGTCTTCGCTCATGGACTGCTCTTTAAGTTTCAAGTTTATTTGTCAAATGCACCGAATAACAGTGTCACTATGAAATTAAATATGACATGGCACCCGACATCAACATAGTAAGAATTAAGAAAAATATATAAAGCAAAAATAGAGCAAAAAAAAATAAAGCGATAATATACATAACACTGTAAACTAGCAGCAATTTAAAAGAGTACTGTAAACTAGCAGCAATAGGGGTGGAAGTATTGAATATTATAGATATGGCAATAGTATACATAACATTGTAAGCTAGCAGCAATTTTAGAAAGAGTAGGATGGTGAATATGAACAATATGGTTAGACGTATTGAATGTTATAGATACATATGAGTGTAATATGCTTATGAATGGTACATGCAAAGGAATATTCTAGTGTACATTGAATGTACCTGAAAAGACATCAGAGCAACTGGAATGTTCATGTGTGATCACTATGATCATGGATCAGTGTTGCTGGTTTGTGAGTCTGGAGGTGCGTGCCCCAATGCTCTGGTAGTGTGTACCAGATGGGAGCAGTGTGAACAGACCATAGCCTGGGTGGCTGTGTTATTTGATTATGTTCTTTGCTTTCCTCTGGCATCGTGTATGGTAGATGCCTTGCACGGAGGGGAGATGGCAGCCGATCCACAGACCTTACCATGCTCTGGAGGGACTTGCAGTCTTCAGCGGAGCAGCTGCCGTACCAGGCAGTAATGCAGCCTGAGAGGATGCTTTCAATGGTGCTCCTGTAGAAGTTGGTGAGAGTTTTTACAGACATGACAAACTTCTTGAGTCTCCTCAGGAAGTATAGTTGTTTTTGGGCAGTTTTCACTGCCGAGTTGGCTTGCCTGGACCAAGTGAGGTTACCTAAGATGAACACACCGAGAAACTTGAATTCGGAGACTCTGTCCAGTTCAGCTCCATTGATGTGTATGTCCCCCCTGCTGCTTCCTGAAGTCCACAATCATCTCATTAGTCTTGCAGACGTTAAGAGTGATGTTGTGGTCCTGGCACCATGTAGCCAGGTTCTTTACCTCCTCTCTGTAAGCAGTCTCATCATTGTTGATGAGACCCGGGATGGTTGTGTCGTCCGCGAATTTAAGGATGGTGTCGGAGCTGTGTGTGGCCACTAGGGGTTGGGATAGTTGAATATCCGAAAATAATTAACTGTTTGAGTACTTGTGTGTATATTCAAATTTGCCCCACATTTTTTTTATTGAAATATAGACTTGAATATTATTTTTCTAAATACTATTAAAATTCCAATCTTGAATTTTTACATATACCATGACATTTAAAAAATATATTTTTTTTACGTCATTTTTATAACATGCGCTCGTTCACACGTGTTTGTTGTTTACAATCATCAATCAAAGCGGTGTAGTGTGGTGGGGTCCAGTCAGAATGACGTGATATATACAGCATAGTCTACCGTTAGCAAGTAAATAAAAGTTAACTAATTCAAGCGAAGATGGAATATATTTATTCATTGTTACCTACGGTAAAATTATTTGGCCACAAAACTCTACGTAAAGTTCAGCTGTGGAATATAAGGTGGTTGCGAGTGCAGAAAACGGTGAGTTAAGCAAATAGCATATAGCTGGCTATCTTAGCTAACTAGCTTTTTTAGACTCCTCTATTCAGTAAACTCAGTGTTATTTGTTGATAAATATTGTCTTTTATTTCTGTAGCCGAGTTTTGCGTGTCTACCACACTGATTCCTCCGTAAGCGCACTCGCTCTTTTGTCACACGAACGGCCATTAAGCCAATGGTCATGGGAACTAATGGTCATGGGAAGTAAAATCTTGTCCAATGCACATCCCTAGTGGCCACGCAGTCATGTGTGAACAGGGAGTACAGGAGGGAATGAGTACACAGCCCTGGGGGGCTTCGGTGCTTAGGGTCAGTGCAGAGGAGGTGAGGTTGCCCATTCTCACCATGTGAGGTCTGCCTGAAAGGAAGTCCAGGATCCAATTGTGAAGGAAGGTGTTAAGTCCAAGGTTCTTGAGCTTAGGTACAAGCTTAGCAGGCACTAAAGTGTTGAATGCAGAGCTGTAGTCCACGAACAGCATCCTCACGTATGTGTTGCCTTTTTCCAGTTGGGCGAGAGCGGTGTGTGTCGTCAGGACGATGGCGTCTTCTGTAAATCTATTGGGGAGGTATGCAAATTGAAAGGGGTCCAAGGTGTCAGGAAGGGTGGAGCAGATGTGAGTTCTGACCAGCCGCTCGAAGCACTTCATGATGGTGGAGGTCAGTGCTACAGGGCGGTAGTCGTTCAGACAGGTGATGGAATGCCACCTGGACCTGGTGACTTCCGATGGTTATCTTTTTTTAAGAGCTCTCCTCAAGTCAGCTGTGGTTAGGGACAGAGTGCAGTCATCCTGGTCCTCAGCAACCCTCCCTGAAGGAATTGTGTTGGTCGCCTCAAACCGTGCATAGAAGATGTTGAGCTGGTCAGGGAGCGAGGCGGCGGGACGTGCATCAATGCTATTTCTCCCTTTGTATTCTGTGATGTGTCACAGTCCTCCCCACATGCATCTGGGCTCAGAGCTGTGGTAGTTAGACTCCAACTTATCCCTGTAGTCTCTTTTTCCATATCTGATAGCCTTCCGTAGGTCGTATCTGGATCTCCTCAAAGCCTACTGGGCCCCAGAGCTACAGGCAGAGGACCATGCTCTGAGCTTAGCACAGACATTACCATTAACCCAGGACTTTTGGTTGGAGAAAGTCCTCACATTGACCCTCGGGACAACATCATCGATGCACTTGGAGATATATGCTGAGACAGAGTCTGTGTATTCATCAGTGTCTCCATTGGCTGCATCTCAGAACATCTGACTATTCGTTGTTTCAAAGCAGTCCTGTAGAGCAGTAATAGATCCCTCATTTCAACGTTCTGTCTGAAAAAATGGTTTATCCTGTTTTAAGCGTTGTCTGTAGGATGGGAGGAGCAAACTCGATTTGTGATCAGCCTTTCCAAAAGCTGGGCGGGGGATGGGTTTGTAAACCATTTCATATACAGCTCAGGTAAAAATTGCGACCACTGCACCTTTTTCTTTCCTTTCCAAAAAAGTTGGAAGCATTCAATTTGCAGTGGTCTCTAAATTTTAACCCTGATGTTACAGTGGTTAAAACCCAATTCATATTAGTCAATAATACAGCACCACCTACATAACTACCTGATAGTCCATTATCTGCTACCTGGAGTTGAAATATGTTTTTAAAACACGGGACACAGTGGTATGCAGCAAGCGGAATTCAAACTCCTGTCCCAAGCGACGCTACTGTACTACAAGTCACTGCTCCACTCAGAGCCACCATATACATCATGTTTCTGATCCATGTATCATTATGTTATATTGTGACAATAATGGCAATTCTCAGCCAGAGCACGTTTGTCTTGGTCTTATCCTGTTTCACTTGAATGCTGAAACACAAGCTGGCAGTAACCATCAACGCTACTTGCTTAAAAAGTCTCCAGTCATCCAAAGTCAATTGTAGTCTGAAGAAACAAAACCACTTAAGGTTCTGTCATTGGGCAGAATGGCCGTATGCGTAGTGGGGTATTTTCTGGCCCGATGCGGTCTTTTTATTGCATGATGCATTAAAAGACTGCAGGAGGTTTAATCATAGGGGCTCCTCTCTGATCCCAATGGGACCTCTCGGCCCCGGGAAGAATGTTGCTTGCAAGCACTTTAATTTCTTATCTAGCCAGATGCATCTGCAGACTGATTTAGCATTCTAGCCAATTCTCCTTCCTGGTTGGCCTACATGCTGTAAACAATATTTGGGATGCTGACCTGATCTTTGCAGAAATAGTTTCTCCGACCGCAAGACGTTGAAGAAGTAATGTCACCAAGAATAATTTGTATTTTATTGGAGCTTCTGGAAGGTGTAAAACATTTATTCAAATGTGTCCTCAGATTTTTATAGAAACCCACTGAGTGTTGTGAAACGGAGCACTTATTATTAGACCGTGTTGTTCAGGAAGGTTTTTGACTAGTGTAAGAGGAGCATGTCCATGGTCATTGGTCATCCCACTGGGATTTACCATTGGGATGTGCTTCAAATGACACCCTATTCATTATATATGATAAACTGACTACCTTTGACCCATGATGCCATATAGGGAATAGTGTATAGTCATCCTACTGTTTGTTCGGTGTGTGTGTGTGTGTGTGTGTGTGTGTGTGTGTGTGTGTGTGTGTGTGTGTGTGTGTGTGTGTGTGTGTGTGTGTGTGTGTGTGTGTGTGTGTGTGTGTGTGTGTGTGTGTGTGTGTGTGTGTGTG
>JACXGI010000239.1:117651-144562 GCA_016801175.1 Esox masquinongy | reverse complement strand
TTTAGAATCAGGAAATTGTACTATGGATTGAAAAAGTTTTTCCACAGATTTTTTTTCTTTTAGTTTCAACTGAAATTAAATGTCTTCTAAGGGGGAAAGATTGATAGGGTCTATTGCACAGTGAATAATCATGTTTTTATAAAGAATGGATGTGAGTTTAATTATCCAATAAATCAAGAGGTTATGTGTTCAAATATGAACATTAGAAATGTCTGCATATATACTTCGCTCCCTATAAAAAAATGTTATGTTTGAAAAACAGTGTTAATCATTTTAATTAGCTAAAATTAAGTGAAAAATGAGTAGGCTATGTTATGAAAACAGCATGTTCGGTTAAGATTTGGTTAGTCATTCTAAATTGCCCCTGGCTTTCTTGGCTTAGAACTAGTGCATTCATGATAAAGGTCTCATGCAGTCTTGTTAACACTGTGTGTGTGACGATGGTAATTAAAGATCCTATAAGCCAGGGGTTCCCAACCTTTTTTCCCCCTTAGGTCCCCCTTTTTCACATTTAATAATGTCACGTCCCTTGTCGTAATGACACAGCTGAGCTTGGAGGCCCCACCCCTTTTATTAATACTTATTGAGTTAACCATATACTAACAAGTTAACCAACATTATTTCCATCAACAAGATCCTGTTTTAATATGAGGTGCCTAGACACATTTACATTTTCTTAAATTCTATGTAGTGTAGTACTATTATATACGTGTTAATAATAATAAACCTGATTTCCCATAATTATTCTGTAACCAAAGCCATTTCCAGGACATTAGAAGTATGTCACTCCACTGCCCGATTTTCAGACCACTGGCAATCTACATAGGACACGTTGTTCTACCAAATTCAGACCAGGATCTGAAAGATGCTAATAGAAGTCGCTAATAGAACATCAGGGTATCATCAAGGGATCTACAGGCCTCTCTTGAGACAATCAATGTTGAAGTGCATTAGTCAACTGTCAGAAAGAGACTGCACAAAGTTGGCCTACATGGGAGGTCAGGAAGTAAGAAGTTTCTACTCTCAAAATGAATATCAAGACACAACTAATGTTTTACAATAACTGGATAAAGACCAAAACTACACAAACTATTGATGCTAGGGGTGTATTTTTTTCCCCACCATGAAATTGCATTTACATTTATTTTAATTACATAAATGGTTTCAAAGTAAAACATTTTTTTTTTAAATATGTGCTTTGTTAAATTGGGTTGCCTTTATCAATTAATGTGGTTGAAATTTAAGGGTGTACTTATTTTTCCACACGGTATAAGGCAGAAAAAAACAAGACTGTAATTTGATGCCAAACCAATGAAGTCTCAGCTATCTTTATGCCTTGCCCTCTAAACAAACTCTATTGAAGCCTTCCAGTTGGCAAGTTCATGATAGTTTCCCACCCAAATCCTCCCTGGCCCTAACAGTTTTAGCATGTGTTTGGGGACCCCCAGCAGGAAATAATAGCATGATAGAGACAGCTACTTCCTGTGGCTGCCGGCAAACACTCATTCACCCAGCGATCTGCTGAACAATCAGTGTGCCGAGCTAAATTTACGAGTGCCTGAACTCCATCTCTCTGGCGAAAACCCTTAATGAAATCCCCCCTTTAGATTAATGTCTACGCAGGGATGATTTGCATTCAGACCAGAGTATAAATCTCTGGCAATAGTCAAAGATAATTTGTAGCTAGGGCACGCACACATACATAACCACACACACACACACACACACACACACACACACACACACACTCCCCCAAAGCAGTCTTTATCCTTTAATGGACTGCAGTTCTGAAAACACTCTGAGAATCACGCCCCAATGTCTCTCAGCGGCCAGAGTTGTGTTGCTGGACGATTGCCAGACTGTGTTGACCTCTGCCCTTAACGGTCCGGGCTATTAAGATGGACTTAAGGTCTGTGTCCTTTTGATGTAGCTGGATCTGCCCCTCCATGAGGATGGCTAACGACTGCTTTAATGAGCGCTCTTAGCCCTATGTGATTGTGGTGATGGTAAAAGCCACCCAGAGGTGGGGGGTGGGGGTCGCGGGGAGCAGACTCTGCAAGGCCTGACTTTAACCTTTCATTTGACTTCTAATAAAGAGTGAGGCTGGAAACGTCCCTTACTTCATTCCCTGTGACATTCGATAGCACAATACATTGCGGCGTTAGATGTGAGGTCCATAATTTGACTTCGTTTCAGCAACCTATTTCGAAGACCTTTGAGCTTATGATTGTAATCTCTAACAGATGGGCTTCACTGGTGGAGCCAAGGCGGAAGTCAGTCAGAGAACCGGTCATTAGACCTCCTTTTCTGTCTGCAAGCATTCTGCTGGACTCCACTGACTGACAGATATACCTTTCATAATGTGATGAGCTTGATTCTCATTATGGAGGGTTTAATAATGCACATTTTAATTGGACTCTAATGGAGATGGGGGATTTGTTCAGTCTTATATCTCCGCTCAGGCATTGGCACTGAGAATGGCGATTCTCAGAAACGTTCATCGTGAGAAAGCATTTCGCTCCATTGCTTGGGTCTCTGTGTTATGGGAATCACACCAGATATGGTTTCATTTCATTTTCGATCCTATTTAAAAAAAAATTCCAACCTTCCGAATGAGCTGTTAGTAACAAGGATGTGAGAGATGACAAGGCATAATGTGCACGTCAGCATTACTCAGAGCCACCTTGACATGAGACCAATCTTTACTTTCAGTATTACTGAGTCAAGTTCTGCCCAATGCTATCAACAGATATACAAATTATCCAGACTGTCTCCCAGTGGAGGACCTGCTCAACATGTCACTGATAATGTTACGCTGTACTGTTTTTCAACACCAATTCAGCATAATTCCCAAAATGCTACTCATTACATCCACTTGGCTTGAAATTGTGCTGCTGACAAATACATATCTGTGAAGTCCTCTGATCCTGCATCTGGCAAAGAGATAATGCACATGAATGTTATTTGTGGCTCCATTTGTCTTTCATTTCCTCCCAATCTAAGCCATTATCCTCCCCCGCCTGATGCAGCTGATTCCTTAGATTTGTCTGAAACTTGTGGTAGGTCGGCTGTTTGAACTGTTGCCACTTGTGCTGTTGCCAAGTGTGCGTGCGCGTGCGCGTGTGCGTGCGTGTGTGTATGCGTGCGTGTGTGTATGCGTGCGCGTGTGTGTGCGTGCGCGTGTGTGTGCGTGTGTGTATTTGTCTTGGCTGTTGAGGTGAATATTGAGCCAACAGTGAAACACAGGTCCTGATGAGCACACAGTGCCTAAGTCATCACAAGGAGACCAGCAAGAACACTGAAAGGTTTCTGCGGTCCTAGCCAGTCTATATGAACCCTTATTGTTCAATCAGGTTTTTTTACTTTAATCTCTTACTAGCTGTAAACCAAAGTGGCGTGTGGTTGTATTATAAGCATTGTCTTCTTCGTCCTCAGTTTCAGGTGTGGTTGCGTATGTGAGGAGCGAACAAAACATCGTAATGCGATCAGGGTTTCTTCTGTGTTTATTTTCAGTATTAGAATGCTATCTTTATAGAAGGCCTGCATCCACCCTACAGCCTCCAGTCTGTAAATGCATCAGTATGGAAATGCCTGCTCTTATGATTGAGTGAAATCACACCCAGGCAACCCCTTCTATTTAATCTATCTGCCACTGCCTGTGGAAGCGACGCCTTGTGCTTCACCCTGCCCTTTACTGAAGATTGCTAAGGCTGTTCCAAATCCAAGCAATAATTTCAGGAATGTAGTTGGATTTAAATGGAAATCTGAGTTTGTGTATTTACCTGTCGTTGTTAGGACAGCTGCTTGTCTTCAGTTATTGTTGGGACAGGAGAAATACCCCTCTTTACAGAGTTGACAATCTACATTGTAGTCACTGATGCCAACAGTCTAGGTTTTTACTTGGGAAGAAAATTATAAAGAATATTTGAGTGTTCCTTTACTTTTTAAATGTGTTGTTTGTAAAAATCTTCTTAGTACACAAATGTATTCGGTATGTCATCGGAGTCTCAAATGTGGCATTATCCGGTAGACATCAGACCAAATGTAAAAGTATTGTTGTGGTCACTGCTTGCTGCCAAAACAGCTTCAGCTTCAAAACAAATTCCACGTGTGTGTTGAGGTCTTGGAGCAACACGGTTCTTCCACAAGAAATTCCAAAATTTGTTAAATGTGCCCTAACAACGACTTCTCTTCACATCTTCTAGCCACTGCTGCCATAATAATGGGCAGCTGGGCCTGCCCAACATTCCTATGCATGAATCTAAGAACGATGGTACATTTATTCCACACCTGTGTGGAAGGACCTGTTATTAAAATGCTTTGTATCCCTTATTAACTAAAATGGTTGATTTATTTTGGCCATTACAGCATGAGCCATTCAGCTGACACTTTGTCCGAAGCGTTTTAACCTGACATATAGCTGCTAAGTGGAACAGAGAGATAGATGAAAGATCCTGCAACAGTCCGTCAATAAAGGCATGGCTGCAAGCTTGACAGCTAGACTGATGACTGACAGTATGTATCAATCCATAAATGTCTGCTTCACCAGCCACTCTACTCATGCCATCCACCGCTTGCCTAAATAACTTATTGACCACTGCGGTGCAATCACTGAAAGTAGATGGAGAGAAATGAAATTTGGATGAATAAAGCATTTCTCATCTGTCTTGGTGCGTATGGGTATGGTGTGTGTGCTTGTTTTCTGTGTGTGTCACAGCTGTGCATGCAGTGTTACATGTATACTGTAGAAACAATTTTGCCCCCTTTTAGAGTTTTAAATTTGTAAAAAATTTTTTGAAAATGTTACCAAAACTGTGTTATTAAATGTGAGGAATTTTAACTTTTGGGTGTTCTTAACTCACAACTTCTATCAATTGTTCACCTCATTTCATTTGATACACCAATCTGGAACATTGATATGCCTGCAGTTTTTGTGAAAAAAAGTTATTTAAAAAGGTTACATTTTTGTCAAATATTTTTAAAATTTGAATTTTTATAGAGCACGCTTCAACTGACAGCAGTATTAGCTTTGTAGCAGCTAAAGAGTCTTGAAATAGACCTGGGTAATACTCAGATTCTACAAATTGCATTACTTATTAATTTACATCCAGTCCATAACATCACAGCTCTTTTTTTGTTCTAGTTTAAAAAAATAAAATTAGAATCTCAGTGCCAGAGTCTGATGTAGCGGTGTAAGCTCCGGAACATAAATGCCTCCTGGCCGCTTCCTTTCTGTCTACGTCTACATACCTGTCTCTGTAGCTTCTGCTTCCTACTATCCTGTCATGATAATAATTAAACAAATAACACCAAAAAAAACCTCCCTAGTGTGCAGATAAGGAAACAAGAGCCCACTCTACTCGCTGTGGACAGCTTGGGGGGTCATGCTACAGTAATCCCCCACCGCTAATTAGCTAGCACCATGAGAAACATCACACGTCCAAGGATCAGACAGACTAATTTTAACTGGTTAGCCAGACACGTCTCTGGGTAATTAGTCATTGATAAATACAGATCCAGTAATTTATTACAGATTTACAGATTTCAGTAATGGGGTAAGTGGGTGCCATAACTCTGGTGGACTGGGGTCAACATTATGATTAATGGTCTTAATTTTCAACGTAGTTTGTGGAAAAGCACTGTATGGAGTGGGATCTGTACCCACACACCCATCCACCCACCACATCATCTATGTTTTCTGCTGAAAGGCTGAATTCTGCAGCCTGTGCAAAGTGTAACTTGTCAGGGAAACAGATGTTAGGAATGGCCTCCAACGTAGAAGTTCTAGAGAACTGGATAAGTTTAACAATGTTTGCTTTCACAAGTCCCAATATGACTGAGCTGCCATTGCTGAACAGCACTTTGAGCCATTGATCATTTGGTGACACTGTTGTGATGTGAAGCAAGAACCACAAAATTGGAAAAGTGCCTCCCTATTTTCTATTAAAAGTTCTGTAAATCCCAGATTGTTTTTGACACAATTACATTCTTTTTCATTTGTGCTTGCAGGAATTTGTTTGTTCACCACTGCTTGGTGTGCTTTCTGAACAAAGCAATCTGATAAATCCTGATATGGAGGGAGGGCTGACTTTTAAAGAGAACAGGTGTTATATATGAGAACTGTTGTTTTCATTAACACCCATATCAAAACCTTTTCCAGGTATGCCTTGATGAAAAAGGCTGGTTTGATGCTCATAATAGCGTAGTTGTCATAGCGTGGGACACACACTTAAAATAACAACTTTTTGGAATGTCTAATCACTAAGCGGGCACCTTGGACAAAATTTATAATACTTTCCATACCCAGGCAGAAATGGGAAATGGCCACATGAGTATTTCCTCTATCATCTTTACTGTTCCCCATATTATAATGTTGGTATAATGAAAGGTTATCTAACGAGAAGCTGCAAGTTATGTTTGGCCTTTAAGTCTTACCCTCTGTAAATAATTGACTGTAATAAAAAATTATGCAAACCATTACTGTGGACCAGATCAGCCCTGAAACAAGTCAAGGATGAATAAATAGCTTTGGGGATATGATTTTCTTAGGACAAAAGCATGCTTTAAAGGAGTCACACTGCTACCAAAAATAGCTGTAGTGTGCCATATTTTGGGTATTTATTAGGGATTTAGTTATTAGTCATTAACCCTCGACCCAAAATCCCTTTTTCAGTGTGGAGGTCCATGTGTCAGGGCAGCTGTTAACTTAATTCTTAGTTAAAGCACCTTTGATTGTAATTACAGATTAATCTGCTGGGTTAGGTATCTACCAACTGTGCATTTGGTAATAATGATCGTTCTTTACAAAACTTTTCCAGCAATGACAAGTTCCATGGGGAGTGTGAATGGACAGCAATCTTAAAGTTATCACACATTTTCTGTTGGATAAAGGTTGGGGCTCAGAATGGGCCACTCAAGGACATTCACCTTTCAGTTCCTTCTGCTCTTTCAGTTGACTGCTGCTTTCGCTGTTTGCAACGTGTTATTGTCATGGTGAAAGGTAAATTTGATATCAGCTTCAGCTTACTTGCAAAATGCAGTTTGCTTTCCTTAAGGGCCTTTCTGTATGTTGCTCCATTAATTTTCCCTTTTATTCTCAGAAATGCCCCAGTCTTTGACAATGAGAAACATCCCCATAACATGATGCTGACACCACCATGCTTCGCACTAGGGATTTTATTCTTTGGGTATATATTTTTCTTCAAATAGAGGGCTTTCTTAAAGAATAGCTTTCTTTTTGCTACCCTACCCAGGTTTTCCATTAGGAAGATATGACAATATCAAAATGTACAGTTACTAAAACAGCAGAGTTTTAGTAACTGTACATTTGAGAAATTGACCAGAAACAAATAGCCCACAGTATCATATAGTAATTGAAATGCTATTCATTCTATGCAATTGTTTTCAGATACTAGCCGGTACAATTTAAAGTTTGTCTTCTTGTTATGCATGTGTTATTTACACCATACTGTTGTCAACCCAAGGAGTGGGTTAATAAAAAGCCTGTCAAAAAAGCATGTACCTTTTGTTACATGCTACTCTTCTGTCCAAACTTCATACTTTGAACTTGGGCAATAATAACAGTTCAATAATTCAGACTTCACTGACTGAACTTTGCTAACAATTAATGTTCAATCAAATTTAATCAGTGCACTACTTCCTTGGTCATAAAGTTTAGAGGGATGGCCTTGTCTAGTCCATCTATCCAAAAGACATATACCTTTCACTTAATAATCATCTTAATAATCACTGTGTTCCCTTTCCCAGATTTGTCTTTCCAAAACGTGGAAGTTCTTTTCAAAAACTCCTCTATGCTCATGGTTGTGTGTTTGCATTTGCAAATCACTAGCCAACATGGGACTAACAAACTGCAGAATTTATTCTGAAATCATGTGACTTGCTTTATTTTCACATTGTGTGCAGATAAGTGGGGAAAAAAGATCATAATTTAAATGCATGAAATTCTGAGGCGTGGACAAGACAAAATGTGAAAGTTCAAGTGGGTGTTAACTTTCTATAGCACCTTATATTCTATACATATATTTGCAGCTGATGTACATAGTATTTACAGATTTTGTTTCGGTATATACATTTATCTTGAAGCAGGTAAATGAGGTAGGAGTTAACAGTTTGGAGGTGGTTTGATGTGGTAAACACTCTAGTTAGCCTGTGTGGGACAGATGACTGTTTAACTATGATTTTTGGAACAGTGGGTGACGGTGGGAGGGCGAATATCTATACTGCATGCTTCCTTGCCCTGGAGTCACGTAGGACATCAATCGAGGGTAGGCGGCAGCTGATGACCCTTTCTGCGGACCGTACAATCTGTGAGTTTTTCTCTGTAGCGGGCAGACCTGAACCAGACAGTGAGGGAGGAGGCGAGGATGGACGCTACCGTGTGTGGAGCTGGGTCTGGATTGGCTGAAATACTTTTGTATGCAGCTGCTGAAAGTGGTACATTTGCTATTGTGGCTTCTTGGTGATAGCTGTTTTGTTGTGACAACAATTTCATTTATATAACATTCAGCATAAAATATGAATCCTATTTTGTGTTACTGGTTACCTGGTAGCTAACATGACACAGTCTGTTGATCAAGTGCAGTTGCTGGTGATAATAGAACTATTTCTGTGCCAGTGTGAGATGTTTTTAGTTGCTTCACAATGACAAAAGGATTTCTGTTCTGGGACAGAAGGAAATCCAAGTGTTGTGTGATCCAGAGTGGGGAAGATGCCAGTAAGTGCTTCTGGAATCCGGTTCTCTGCCCCAAATGCTACTTGGGGCAAATGTAATACTGCCTTCAGATCAGCTCTCACTTTCACATTGTGCTGTATAGTAAACCCACCATTTAGTTTCTCCTGTTGGCCCACACCCTTCTTGCATAAAACAGACTTTTCAACATTAATATTGATTCTGTTTTTAAAGGAGAACTACAATACTCATACTAAGTACCCAAGTATTTGTAGGTCATATTTCATAAATCTGGAAAAATCTGTTTTTCAACTATGTGCTACTTTGATTTCTTTAAAATAATCAGTTTAAGGTTTTAGGTTTGATACTTTAAAAATAAGTGGAAGTAGTCATTCTGCCTCTGAGCAGGACAGTTAACCCTATTGCTCTTCCCCTTGTAACATTTCCTCCAGGTCGTTGCTGTAAAAATGAATTGGTTCATGCCTAACTTGCCTGGTTAAATAACAGAACAATTTGAAAAAATAAAGTCCATGCAGTGCATCTCTCCCTCTGAGGAGGCTGTAAAGATTTGCCGTGGGCCCCTCAGATCCTAAAAAAGTAATTCCGCTGCACCCCTGAGAGAATCATGACAGGCTGCATCACTGCTTGGTGCTGCAACTGCTCAACCCTTGATCGCAAGGGGCTTCAGAGAGTGTTGCAAATGGCCCGGGTTCATCACGGAGGCCAACCTCTCTGTCATCCAAGACCTCTAAAACGTGCCGCGTCAGAGGAAGGTCCTAAAAATAGTGAATGACTCCAGCCATCCAATCTCCAGACCTTCCCCAACTACCGCTTGACTGGCTAGGCAGGCTGTACCAGTGCCTCAAGTCTGTAACTGACAGGATCCTGTTCAGTTTTTACCCCCAAACTATAAGACTGGTAAACAAGGCAGTCCCATGATGACCAAATATCTAGCAGGCGATCCGCAGTACCACCCCAGGTTTTTTGCAAAACTCCTTTGACTACGGGCACACCCGCCAGACTGTACACACACAAACACATATATACACACACACACACTGCGTGCACAATTATTAGGCAAGTGAGTATTCTGATCTTATTATTTCTTTGGACATTTTCCAACTCCAAACCACATAAACTTGAAATCTTATTGGATTGAATAATTTTCAGGTGATATGTGTTTGTGTAATGTGGGAGGGTGTGGCTAAAGGGAATAACACCTTATATCAAGATGTGCATAATTATCAGGCAGCTTCATTACCTTATGTAAAATGGGCCTAAAAAGAGATTTAACTGACACTGAAAAGTGAAAAATTGTGAAATGCCTTTCAGACAGATGCAACAGTCTTGAAATAGCTAAACTATTGAGGCAGGACCACTAGACAATTAACATAGTCAACTGGGTCAAAAAAAACATGGAGGAAAAAAAAGGCACACATTTCCTGAAATAGACTTGAGAATAATTAAATGCGAAGCTACCAGGAACCCATTATCCTCCAGTGTCACCATATTCCAGAACTGCAACCTACCTGGAGTGTCCAGAAGTATAAGGTGTCAGAGACATGGCCGTGGCCAAGAAGGCTGAAACACGACCACCACGGAATAAGATTCAAGTGTCAAGATTGGCCAAAGAAATACCTGAAGACAGATTTTTCAAAGGTTTTATGGACAATTGAAATGAGTGACTCTTGATGGCCCAGACGGACGGGCCCATAGCTGGATCACTAATGGACACAGGACACCACTTTGAGGGTGTGTGTGTGTGTGTGCGCGTGTGCGCGTGCGTGCGTGCACACATTCACACACAGAGACACACACACTCATTTCTGCTTTACATGTACAAACACAGTAAACATACGCTGCGCGCACACAAACACATTGTCTACATTTCTGCTTGGGCCACACACATCGCCCGCCCGGTCCCTGTCACTCAAATCAGCAGGCAGTACACACAGTTGCTCCACGCTGGGCCTGTTTCTCATTGTGTGCATTCAACAGAATTATGCAAAACATGAAGATGCTGCCTCCATGTTTTTTCTCACTATAAATCCACATGATTTTTTTGTGTTATAACAGTTAACTAGGTAGTATGATTTAGTCTTTCCAAATTACACACTTGTTAGTTTAGCCAGAGCATTTCTTCAAGTCATTCACAGAAATAATCACATCCCAGTAATGAAATATGAATTCACAGACAGTTGCGATAATGCTTTAAATTATTTAGGAAACTAGTAAAATTTGCCTTTGAAAGGATTTTTAGGCTTTTATTAAAACAAGAAACAGCTGAGTTGACGTAATTGTTAATACAATATTGCCTACTTTAAATAATTGTACTGCCATAATATTATTACTTAATATTGCTGAATAGACTTTGGAAAATGTAATCCATGCTCTCTAAAAGAATGTCATGAATCAAAATAATTGAATGCTTCTAGTTAGGAAACTGCAGTTTTCTATAAAGATCCGGGAAATATTAACAGTGCAGCATTTCCAAATGAAATAACTTTGACCGGTTATAAGAAATTAAAAAGCTATGAAAACGACCCAACTTGTTTCTGATGAAATATTAGCTAAATGTAGTATTTTACCTGAATAAAATATGAATCTTTCAGTTTAAATGACCCTGATAAGAATAGCACTTTTAACAACAAACTCCATAACTATGCATTGCATTCTCACAGCATGGCATGGTAATCAGATTTTTCTACGATTCTAATAGTTCAAGCTGTTTTGTTCGGTGCCATGAGCGATCAGTGAACACAGTGCCTGACTCAGGTTTTGATTTATTTCACAGTATAGTATGTCAGTACAAGACAAATATTGCTGTTTGATATTTTTTGGGCCCATACAACCCAATTGAATTGGAAACTTTTCCATTATGCAAATATTTCATGGCAAAGAAAAATTTAATATGTTTTAGAAGCAAGTAAGATCTCTTGTTGCTCAGTTGGTAGTGTGGCACCACAAGAGTTGGGGGTTCAGTTCCCTACGGACGGCGAGTATATGATGAAATGACTGTTAGTTACTCTAGCTAAGAGTGTCTGCTAAACTAAAATGTAATATTAAGGATTAGCATAGACTTGATATTGGCAATATTTAATAAAATTCCACTGCTTTCACCAATTAACCATTGTAAAAAGGGCTGTCATAGTTAATGTCTGTGTGGATTCATTTAAAATATTTAATGCAGTTCATTTGTCTTGTCACGTTTCACACTCCTCAGAACCATCCATAGCGCCAATACAACTTCACCTTCTTTAGCTCATTTGTCATACCCATAACTGACCCATAACTGATGCATGCCACAGTGAGAAGTCTAGCACTGCAGTACAGCTAACACATAGCAAACATAGATAACACATAGCAAACTAGCTAGCCAAATATCTGTGTTGCCTCCAGCAAAAGGCAATGTTGCTCTATTGTGCGTTGCTAGAATGGACTGGGTTCAAACATGACTTTCATCAAAAACAGTCTTACCTTGGAATTACCTTGGAAGTTATCTACCTGAAACAGATAGTAATTTTGGTGTTTGTTTTTTTTTAGGGAGAATAACGTTTTCATCCATCAGCTAGTTAGTGTTATTTATTTATTTTTATACAGCTTTCTCAAATTGCTTGAGGAAGTATAGAGGAGCTGTAGCTAGTGATGGCCATTCGAGGCTTCATTAGCGTTATTTTAGCAGCAGGATATTATGCTGGCAGCACTCAGATTTTCTATATCACAATAAAAGCCATCATTGAAATGTATAAGGCAATATAGTTAACAATCTAGTCTGTGAAAAAGAACAGACAAGAATAACATTGGAACGGACATTAAACATAAAATGTACAGAGTAGATTGTTAACTATATTACCTTATATATTTCAATGATGGCTTTAATTTTGAAAAAGAAAATCTGCATTAGCACTGCTAGCATAATATCCTGCTGCTAGAAGAACGGTAATGAAGCCTCGAATGGCCATCACTAGCTGTAGTTGTTCTAGCCATGACAGAAGGTTCTCAGTCTAATAAAAAAAAAAATCAGATACGGATAATTATTATATTTTCCTTACAATTAAGCACAATATGTCATTAACAAAATGCAATGTTCTTAAACAGGAATGTGATTATTTATGGCTACTTTGGAGCACATTTGAAAATTGCAATCATTTACTACAGAAGATTATGCAATTAACTGTGATTATTTTATGTTTGATAGCACTCACTTTTAAGACCTTCTCACAGTCCATTTTTTGAGTAAAATGTGGATGTGCAGCAGAACATAAAGACATTGTGCCAATATGAGTAAATGGAGCAAAGCAGGAAGGCTTTATTTTTGCAGTCGTGTCCAGTTGCGCTTACTGATGCAGAAAGGCTGATTGATAAAGGCTAAGTCAGCAGTTTGAGCACTGTGGTGGGGTGTTGTCCTGGACTGGTCTGTCTTTCCTTTGCTTGGATCTCCACCAGGAAGTAGACTGTCCTTCCGGAGTGCAAACTGTCTCCAGGCAGTCTCACCTTGGACCTAGCCGGAACAGAGGACAGGAAGTGGTGAAGAAGTCTGAGAGGGTGAGATAGTCAGGGAGAAAAACAGAGAATGAGAAAATGACAGCCGTAATAGGAAGGTGAGATCCGGCTTCCAGGAAGCAGCTGGATTGAAATCATTGAGATTTGGGCTCTCTATAAAGGGCAATATGTGGCCCACCAATCAGGGAGCGTGTAAAGATCTTCCTGTAGAATGATACCTTCAATGGGATCTGGCACTTCATACATTATTGAAAGGGGAATGCAGCTGTTGTGTGAGGCCTAAAATGGGGAAGGAAAGAGTGTTAATATAATTCTGTTGGAAAGTATCTTTTTGTTAGCTCAACATACACCTACAACCATTCTGCTGATGAATTCCTGTCATTAGCCTGGTATAAAAAGTGTTTCAAATACACTGCATGTGTAAAGATGAATTACTCAATTTTGTATGAATTGAACGTTTTTTTTTATTCGGTTGTGTCATAATGGCCGTAGTTGAAGTACTTTTGGTAGTGGCGATTTTCTAGCAGTGACATGCAGTAGCACATATTGCATTCAAGTCAGAGTGGTAATTGGATATTTTGAAGTTCACTCTTGTAAAGGTACATTATAAAAAGCCAATGTGTTCTGGATTGCATTTTATTGTCTCATAAATGCAGTATTTAAAAGGTACATTTGTGTTAGCTGCATGCAGTTTACCACTGTGCATCTCATTATATTTTTCAAAGTCTGTAACATTTACGCCTTTCCCCTTCAACTAGAAAGATGTATAATGTAATTTAATTTGAATATAAATTCATGGATGTAGTTGTAACATACAATACAAAGTACTCCACTAGTCATTGGTTCTCCATTATGTGTGTTGTTCTTTTCAGTCTTTCTTTAGTTTTGTTGTTATTTTGTAAGGCTTGTTTGTAGCCTTCCCTGTAAAGACAGGGGTAGGCAACTAGCCCCTTTTGTTAGATCAAACAGATAAAATATTTCAGAGAGTCGACAGTCGAGACATCCTGCTTCTTATCATTAGGGTTGCAGCTATTGATTATTTTGATAATCAGTAATTCTGTGCTTGAAGGCCTGATTATTCAATTAATCAAGAGCCGAGAAAATGTCTCACTGTCTAAGTGGTGTTGCTTTTTACATACCAAAATATAAACAACATGTAAAGTCTTGGTGCAGAGTTTCATAAGCTGAAATTAAAGGTCCAAGACATTTTAATCCCCGACAAATCTTTATTACCAGTCGTGTGAAATCCATAGATTAGGATCTAATGAATCTGTCAGTTGACAGATTTCCTTTTATAAACTGTAGCTTTATGACGTTTTAGGAATTGTTGTATATTGCATTTATATTTTTGTTTAGTATATTCGGAGCAAAGTAAAGAAATACATAAGTCTGAGCAAATCAGTTTTTCCGATTGGTACAAGCCTAATGCTGTGATTCTTTCTATGGTACAATACACTGTTCACTGGTACAATATAAATATGCACAGTTTTTCCTTTATAAGAGTATTACGCATCAATGAATTCATACCTTTACACAACCAGCCTGATAGCAGTGACCATTTCACATTGTTAGCAGTGATTTAGTATGTGACTTGATCCCTTCTTCTATGGGAACAAACGTTTAATTCATAAAAATAACATAATACATTACAAACTTGAATGAGGCAATCGAGCAGCTCTGTGGTCCCAAGCATCTAATCAACTTGTTTGAACATACCGTGTCCAAACACAAACATCAACAACGTGATCTTACACATTAGGGCTATTTAGACAACGTTTTGTGGGGAGAACATCATCTCAATCAATATGTTGTTTTTTTTTTCGGACCAGCAGTCCCAGAATTTCAGGAAGTAAGGCAGGGTCTGCCTTTCCATACAGCTGCGAGAGCAAGAGATTTATATGGCATTATCAGCGTCATAGTGAATCACTGTGACATAAAATACAAGTGATTGTGTAACGACTGCATTAAAAAAACATGTACACATTACGTTAAGTGATGCATATGATTTGCAATAACGTGTAAAATGGTGTTATTTGAAATGTATATGCTGGTATGCTTTTGTTAAGTGCTAAAGCAAAGTGGATCTAGCCACGACGGTAGCCAATTCTAAGTATATATTGCAACATATGGTTATTGTTGATTTTGTCTTTAAAATTATATGGGTCACTCTGCAGGTTGCTGATGCCTGACCTGGCTCAGATATGTTTCAGGTGATGCGCGTGAGATCGTTGGGCTTACACAGAGTTGCAAAACATATGTAGGCTTAAATGGGCAACATATAAGTGACTAATCGCTGGCCAAAAAGTCGACTGATTTTACTACTCAAATAATCGTTGCAGCCCTACTTGTTATACTGCTTACTCAACCAGGAAGTATTCACTTGTGCATATGAGCTTAGAAAATAGCATATTTGCCAGCCAACAACCACAATTGAGCTTGCAGGTGTCTTACCTTCCACAAGGAGTTGCTAGAGCTCGTTGAGACATGGCACCTTTGTTAGATCCATCCACCCTGGATGGTGCTGAGCCAGGTTGCTTCACCCTCTGTTGGAACCCGGGCACTGTCGTATGCAAGGCACCAACTAAGACCAAGTCACCCCTAGGGGGACCCCATTATAATAATTATAAAACATATACTACAAACTGTCCACAACAAGCCCAAAATGAGATTATATGCGAAAATATCAATTTCCTACTTCGATCACATTGACACGCTTTTGTTTCTGTGAATATTCGGGAACAATGTTTCCTAAATTAAGTGCATTATAGAATATATGGTGATTTTAATCTGTCTTGACAAGAACCACAAAAAACTAAATGTTTCTTTTTGTATTTGTCCCTAAAAACTTCTGGGGAATATAAGAAATAACTTGCGGTGCCGACCTCCAAGCCATAGCATTAAATGCCCTGTCTCTGTGGGAATGGAGCTGTCCAAGGTTCTGGCCACTCAAACAGCTTCCGTCTGTCTGAAGTGAAAGAAAGAGGGCCTCTGTCTGTTCTCCGCCCTGAGCCTGTCAGACAGGAATGAGGGCTCAAAGAAATGGCATTTCTCATTCACAGAGGTATTTAGGGTCACAGTTGAATGGGAGCTCTTGGCTAGCGAAGGATTGTCTGCGTGCATGTCATGCCGCACTGGTGCAGGGTTAGTATGAACACTAATCAATATTACAATAATTGGGAATGCATTGGATGGATGCTGAGCTCCGTGTGTCAATGAATCTCCTATTGACCCACTGTTACTGCTCTGCTCTGCCCAGCTTCACCGGGCTCTGCGGTGCATGTGATGGGAACCCTAATGAGTTCACTGGAGCACCTGGTCATTGGTTTGTTTAGTAGTCTTTATTTGGGTTGTAGTAGACCAGGGCTATTCAGTTATATCATTCCAGATTTCAAAAAGGTTTGTTACTGGAAGGCCAGGCATTTTCTACGTAGGATTACTCTTCCTGAAAGTATTATAAAAACATCCTCTACCACAACTAGAATCTTACAAAACACATTTTATAATGTTGCTGAGAGAATTCAGCAGTCTTTAGCAAACATTCGACTCATTTGGCATGGCTAGAGAATTGTTCACAGACAAGTTGTTTAGTCCAGCCACAGAAACTTACTAAAAAAAATTATTGAACTCATTTGTACTCAAGTTAATCTCTGTTAAATTCATATATCTTGTATGTTAGGCCTACATACAGTAGCTTCATTTTTGTTTTTGTTAAAGACTCAATATGTGCCTGGCATGTGGAACAGCATCACATTGTTGAATGTTCGTTGTAATTGAAATATTTTGGTATTTATTTTTTACCCATTGGAAATCTTTTACAGTGTATATAAGTGTAGGGAAATTGAGCATTTTGTTTAGGCTTCGAGAGAGGAAAAAAAAGAGAGACATGAAAGAGAATGTCAATCATGTCAATAATTTTTTTATCCCTTCCACGTTGTGCCAAACTAAGCCCATTCAAATCATTGCACATGTCATGAAAAACAACCTCCTTTATGACTTTTACATAAAGCTATTCAGCAGTAAGACCTAATTGTGAGCACTTTTTCCTGGTCTAGTTATGTGTTGTTTTGTGGAGACTGCTACACCACCAGTTGCTTGCGCACGTAGTCTACTCTCTCGACACAGCCACCTTGCATATTCACTGAACATTGTTTTTTCTCAGTGTAGATCACCTTATTGCAAAAAGCGATGGGCAAGGCCATTGGCAGCTGCACGTTTGGGCCTGGGCGGGCCTTGGCCCGAACAATTTACACATTGGCCCACCTAGAAATTTGTAAGGATCTGGATGAAAACAATACCCAGTTGTGTTGTCCTTCTGTAGTTGATGAAACATGTAATTGCGAGAATGATCCAGTATATCGTTTGCTTATTTTATTATCTCTGGTTTCACAACTCCTCTCTTAGAGAAAAAGAAGTGGTTACACTTATCAAGCAATTAATTCAGCCTCTCAGTGCTCCCCACACCTTTTGCAGGTGTGTCTTATCAATCATGACAGAGCCATCTAGAGAGATTTTAATTTGCAATCAACGATGGATTTTGTTATTTTGCTGTTGCTTTGAAACAGTACATAACCCATCATAGTGATTGACCAATCATAGACTCGCTATATTCAAATTATATTCACCTACAGTAGCCTATACGTTAGAAAAGCTCCATTTTCTTAGTTACAGCCAATTTAGCAACGAATTACCAAGCATTTTTCCTCATGAATCGAGCTAATGTGACAATAACCTGATCATAGAGAAAATGTGAAAACAGACAAGCCTATTTCAATTTGTAAAAAGTGCACACATTGAGCAAACCATCGCCAGTCCGCTCCTGACCTCAACCTGAGGGAACAGTCACAGCGGACAGTGCAAGTGTCGCCACACAATTTGCTCAAGGTTCTTATTACCCTTCCAATGACTATATGCACTGTTGCAGGACTATTCTAAAGCGTCAACCATATAAAGATAGTGGGTAGGAAGCGCTCCATGGTCACAGGGCCTCTGAACTCACTGTCTGTTGATATTTGACATTCTGTCCTTACAGACAGCTTAAATTATGATGAGGTTATAGACATTGTTAAAACAAAACCTCGTCGCCTCCTCCTACTTTAGTAGCAATTAGTAGGACTAGCACATTTGGAACGGATATGTTCTCTTAATTGATAGGCTACTACTAAAAAATCCACATATTCATGATTTCTGCAACTGGTCTCTGGACTTTCTAACCAACAGACCCCAGTCTGTTAGGTTAGACAACTTCACCTCGTCCACCCTGATCCTAAACACTGGTGTACCACAAGGCTGTTTGCTGAGCCCTCTCTTGTACTCCCACTTCACCCACAACTGCGTTCCTGTACACAGTTCCAACACCATTGTCAAGTTTGCAGACAACAACACAGTGGCAGGCCTGATCAGTGACAATGACGATTCAGCGTACAGGGAAGAGTTCATGCGACTGGCGGCATGGTGCGCTGACAACAACCTGGCCCTCAATACAAAGAAAACCAAGGAGCTCATTGTGGATTACAGGAAGTATAAAAGCTGCAGCCACACCCCACTCATCATCGATGGTACTGAGGTGGAGCGTGTGCCCAGCTTCAAATTCCTGGGTGTCCACATCTCTGAGGACCTCTCCTGGACCATCAACACCTCAGCTCTGGTCAAAAAGGCGCAGCAGCGCCTGTACTTTTTGAGGAGGCTGAAGAAGCCCCGTCTGTCTTCCAGGATCCTTGTGAACTTTTACCGCTGCACGATCGAGAGCATTCTGACAAGTTGCGCCACAGTGTGGTTTAACAGCTGCTCCATAGCCGACCAGAAGGCCCTGCAACGGGTGGTGAAAACCGCCCAGCACATCACTGGTGCCCAGCTTCCTGCCATCGCAGACCTCCAGCTCAAGCGGTGACTGCGCAGGGCACGCAGGATCATCAGGGACCCTTCACACTCATGCCACAAACTGTTTGCCCTCCTACCATCAGGCAGGCGGTACAGGTCTCTTTGATCCCGCACCAGCAGGCTCAGGAACAGTTTCTTCCCATCCACTGTAACCCTGCTGAACTCTGTGACCCATCACTGACCACAACCCCCCCTCCTCTCAGGTCCTTGTTGCACTACTCCCTTGTACAACTCTGACACTGCCTTGCAAGCCTGATAATGGAAGTTTGGAACATACAATATACCTAATACTTGTAAACTTTCTGCTGTCCTCTATTTGCCTTAATTGCACATTAAGTATTGCCATTTGCACTGCATTTGCCTTTATTGCCAATTTGCATATTCCACTTGTAATAAACATATACTTTATACTTGTAAGTACTTGTACATTTTCTGCCCTCTATTTGCACTTCTGGTTAGATGCTAACTGCATTTCGTTGTACTGTACTGTTCAATGACAAACTTGAATCTAATCTAATCAACACTTCCCATTTCAAAATTCAAAGTTTATTTTATCAAGTGCATCGACTAACACAGCATCATTCTGAACAATTAAATTCTTGTGACATGGCACACAACATCTACGCAGTAAGAATTAAGAAATATATAAAGGAAAAATCTAGCAAAAAATATACATAATGTAAACTAGCTGCAATTTTAAAGTGAGGTTTTCAAAATTTAAAAGTTAATTAGTTAATTTTCTACATGGCATTATGATTAATGTTATAATTGCCATTAGCCTACCTAATACCCACATACTGTGTAAACCATTAAGAGAATTGAGTGAATTTACAAAAAATGTTTAACCTGTGCCATAATAAAACATTTGTTTGAAGTGAACATTAAAACTGTTGTAAATCAGTTTTAATTTTATTGTTTATCAATGGCATAGTGTTTTAAAACCATGTGTGTTCAATGCTGCCTATTGCATTCACTTTGAGCCCTTAATTTGTTGCACTCAGAAAAGCAGGTCAATTATCAGTATAGCAATATTCTGATAGCGATAAATATTAGATTGGTTTTGCAGCCCTAGATGCATTTAAAATATATATAGGTTTCTGTTATTGCGTGTCAGTGGTCCATGGACCTTAGGTTTTGTTTAGTCTTTTTTTGCCCATCAGTGATTTTGCCCTGCCCGGTCAGTATTCAAATCCTGGAGTCGCCACTGGGCAAGGCACAGCTGAGTTTAGCACCAAGAATGATCTGGTATATTAGGCAGTGCAGTCTTCTGTGAGAGATCCGGAAGACCAGCAGGTCGTCTCCCTTTTAGTTATTCTGATTGGCTGTAACTGGTACATTCAGTGATATTGATTGACAGCAATTAATGGGCTGGGCTGCAGGAAAACATTTTCGGTCATTGGAGAATATTGAACAATGGCTCATTGTGGCACTAAACATCGGATTCTTGCAAGGATTTTGTTTTTTGGATGTTATTAGTCATGTTCTGAATTGATCTGTTCTGAATGGAAAAATGGGTCAGATTTGATCTGCAGACTGACAGTTGAATAGCCCTGTAGAAAAGCCGACAAATATTCACCAATAATGTGATCATTGGCTCAAGCACCTCAATATGGATGACCTACACAGCGTGGGATAAAGACGCGCATCGGCAGGGAGGATTGGGGACTTAGCACTTGATTGTTTAAACTGGCAGCAGAAGTTTGTTCTAATTCAAATAGATTGTTAAAGTGATTAGGCGAAGTCTTCTGTGCATCTTAATGGGCAGCAATGACGTAGGAAACAAGGCATGCCATTTGCCAGGTCAGATAATCACATTTTTGTCTGTGACAGTTTCTCCTTCGTGGGATTTAAAGAAGTCCATGGCTGGTGATTAAAAAACATACACAGAGACCCGTATAGGCGTGTAAGTACTTATCTCCCTTTGTTGCTCAATCTGATATCTAGGGAGTGAAACAGATGCTGAGCTGTGAGAGGAGTCTGCTGTCTCTCTGTTTCCTTTGTACTCAGAGAAGAGAGAGAATTAGGTGATTAACGAGGAATTAAAAAGCGGGAAAATTTGTGAGAGCGAGTGAAACGGGGAAGTTGCCATGTGGAATACTAGACTGAGAGGTAGTCAGCAGATGAGTCTGAAACCCCAGAGAACATCCAGAAGATTCTGTTGAAAATAACAACCAACATCTAAAGGTCTAAAGGACCACATCCTCCCACGGAATTAGGAGAACCTCTCCTGATACTTCAGATGCAGTTTTATTCCTGCATTTCAGTTCAGTTTAAGACTAAACAACGTTTCTGTCTGTTCATAATAAGCGATGCCCGAGCTAGGAGAGGGATATTTTGCCTTTCAGCTCGAATTCCTTTCCCCCCTACTCTGTATGCCAAAAATGGCAAGGTGATGATGGTTCACGTAAATGTAGCTTGATAGCCTGTAGCTTTATTGGCTCTGAGTGCTGTGTTCCGGAGAACAGGCGCGTGCTGAGTATTTTCCTGTTATGGTAGAGAGTGCCATTTATTACATTGTGTCTGTCCATAGTACGGAGCGCATGTGGATTCGCATGGGCGATCTTAAAGAGTGTGCTATAGCGAATGGACCCTGTTCTATGTGGGGCCAGAGTGCCATTAAGCTAATGACTATGATGCACTTGTTAGATGGCCGTGCATCCTGTTCTCTCAAATGCTCACTTTGAAATTTCCTGTTCTAACTTAGAGTATGCGTCCAAACATAATCCTAACTCCATGTTAATCCATTTTAAATTGAACCCCTCTTTTAAGGGAGTACCATGAATGCGTCATTTTCACATACCGTTGTTACTACAAGGTTGAAATGAGGTATTCTGACCAATAGCCTTGTCTTGTGTTCTCTGTACTCTCCCAAAAAATGTGGCGTTCATTTCCAGCAAAACACGTGGCCACCCAAAGATAGGTCTCTGTCAGCATGATCATAGGGGAAAATACATATTTTCAGAGAATGTATTTTGTAATAAACCTTTTCTTTTACCCAGTGGGTAAATATTCTGTCTTTGTGGAATGTGAACATGACTGCACTGTATTCTTTGCTACAGGCTGTTGTAGAGCAATATTGTCAGGGATTTCAATGTTATGTCTTCAGTTTTTTCTTGCATGTGGTATTGTTGCTTTGAAGAGCATGAGAATGACAGGAGCACAGCACAAAAAAGTTGAAAAGGAAAGTTTGGAGTGAGGAAGAGAACCGTTCAATTTGCAGTGGTCTCTTAATTTTAACCCTTCTGTTCCTCACTCAAAACTTGCCTTTTCAACTTTTTTGGAAAGGAAAGAAAAAGGTGCAGTGGTCTCTTAATTTTAACCCTTTTGTTCCTCACTCAAAACCTTCCTTTTCAACTTTTTTGGAAAGGAAAGAAAAAGGTGCAGTGGTCTCTTAATTTTTTCCGGAGCTGTATATTCAGTTGGCTTTTTGCTATTTACGCTACAGGTGACGTGTAGCAAAATGCTCAGCACGTAGCAAAATGCTCATGCTCAACGTTATTACAAGTCACTGATTGAAGAAACCAAGCCTGTTTGTCATTTATATTGAATTGCCTTAAATATAATCTTAGTAGTTTCAATTCCATTTCCGTCCATATTATCACAGTGCTAGTACTTGAATGTCACTCTTTATAAATGAACTTACAATGTATTGCTAAATATACTAATCAATGGCCTCTTTGTTTTTCAGATCTGAATGCGACAGCTCTAGAATGGTCAGGTATGTACGCTGTTAGTCCTGATGTAATGTATGCATTCAGTTAATTGTTTTTCATGTCTATCACCATCCATCTCGCTCGCTCCTCTCTCTCCCACACTCTCTCTCTAATACCCAATTATAACCCTAACCTTAACCCCAAGCCTAAATAAAACAATGTATATAAGTGAGGACCAGTAAGATGTCCTCCCTAGTCATGATTTTCCATGGTTTACTATACTATTGAGGACATTTGGACCAATCTGGATCAAGCTACAGACACACACATTATTTTAACTTCCAATTAACACACTGGTGATGGTTATGATGCACAATAATATTCTTAGATAAAACCTATATAATTATGTAAATACATCACAGAATAATTGATCATGGAAGGCCCCTCAGCCAGCCAATAGCAATCGTAAACATATCTGGCGGCTGCATTTACATTTTCTCTGTCGGACCAAATTGTATTCACTTTCATGGCATCAGCAAATGCACAGTCGTTGGGAAATAATTGGGATATTTTCTTTTAAAAGAAGTTTATTCTTCGGGTGTGTTTTTCATAGTAGAGGAGGAGCGTGTGTCTCTACCTCCCCTGCTGTGCTGTAACCTCACACGGCTTGTTCTGCAGCCATGTATTTTGACGTTTTTCTGTTGCCAATCTGTGGTCACTGAGCCTGTATTTGGTCATGATCTGTCTCTTTTTAGTATCTCTGACATAGTACAAATGGTCTTCTGTTTTTGTTTCATTTGTCACCTTTGTCAAGAGGTTTTCATTGCTGTAACAATTTGATTGATTTCTTTGTGTTCAGATAATAGGGTTGTTTAGTGTTTTTAACAGCTGACAATAGTGACTCTTCAGGGTACAGCTTGCTTTCAGCTCTATGAACTGTAGGCATGATTTTTGGGCTTAATTTAATGAACATTAGAGGGAATCGTCCAAGTTCTCCTCTCCACTGATTATTTGGTGCTTTCCTTTGAATGTTTAGCATAATTCTGCTGAATTCAGTATGCATGTAATCCGTTTCCAATGTTCTACTGGGTTTCCCTCTATTTTTCTCTCCCCTCTCGCTCTCACTTTCTTTCATTCTCTCCATTTCCCTTCATCTCTCTATCCCTTTCTGTCTCTCCTTTTCTCTCTCCCTCTCTTTTTCTCTCTCTGTTGCCTCTCCCTCTACTCTCCACCCACTCATTTTTCTGAGTAGGTTCTGGTTCTAGGTAACATATAAAGCCCACAGTCTCAACTTAGCAACCCTGTAATAACACTACTCTGGGAGGGAAATGAGTGGTTCTCCCGATTTCAGCCGGGCACTGATGAGGTGCTCAGGTGTTCACTAGTGGCCCTTACGGTGGGGCAAATGAGGGGTTCGAGTGTTGAGTGCAGCCCAAGGTCACTCTCCGTTGCGTTGTCGTTTCCTCATACGGACCCTGTCGCAGAAGATTTATAGGGCCGTGTCTCAGTGGGAGTGAAGCCGGGAAGTGATTTCTAACTGAATAAGCACACATCAGTGACGGAACGTGACTCTGGTTGGAAAACATGACTGGCATGTCAAGTGGAAGTGCTATGCTTCCCAGTTCACAGTAGCCTATAGTTGTGGTCCAGTGCCTTCTCCATACATTATAGATGTACAGGAATTGATTGGATCTGCTTCTTTTAAGCAGATGGTGAAATAGACTCTTCCTCCTGACTGCCAAGTGCTGTTTCCGTCAGGGTGTTCTGTGCAGAGGGATCACTCCAGTTGGACTGCGATGTTTCTCCGGGTCTATATTCGAAATTGCGGCCTGTAGGGGCAACAATGAATTCTATTAGCATCAAGTCGCCTGCCGCCGTCGTAAGCGGACACGGCCAATGCGTCAGCGTTTGCCGCGCACTCCTGCTCCTGTGGGTGAGTTGCCCAGTGAAAGGCACCAGGTTTTGGGTTTTTTGCCACTCTATTAGAACCCAATAACACTTTCCTATTGTCAAGGTGATGACATTGCCCTTTTTGTTTAAGAGCTGTTTGTGATATGTTAGAAGAAGAGAAATGCTTTTAATCATGACATTATATAGGCTGCATTGGGGCCTAACAGAATTCGTGCCAAATCATTAGCGATAGCTTGTTTTGTGTTTTTACCCTATCCCAAACCTTTAGCCTTAACCATTTAGCTTAAAAAATTTGGCTTAATTTCCAAAGTTTCTATTTCACATTTTGTCATGTTACAATTGGAAAAGTTGAAGATTGATTCTCTCCTTTTGATTAACACCACATATACAATTATTGCCAAATATTGTTTTTAATGTGAAAAAAAGGTAATTAGAAATACAAAATTAGATGTGTTTGTTGGATAATTATCCACCAGCTTCAGTAAACGTTTGGTAGAACCACCATTCTGCTGCAGAAACACCAATTACAGCTGCAAGTCTTTTTGGTTACATCTCAACCAGTACTACACTTGTGGTTCCTGTTTTTCCCTCCTATATTTGGTCTATATGGCCTTCAATTCTGACTATTTTCCCAGTCGCTGCAGATGCATCCCCATAAAACAGCTTGCATGTTGATCTCATCCAACCACACAACTTGCATGTTGATCTCATCCAACCTGAGAACATTTTGCCACATATTTGCTGTGTCTCCCTCAAGCCTTATGGCAATGTCCAAACAGGATTCTGTGAGGCAGATGTTCACCATTGGCTTTCTCCTTGACACTCTTCCATGTATTCCATATTTGTGGAGCACCCGGGTAATAGTTGACTTTAGCCTATGGTCAGTTTCTCCCATCCTGGCTGGACATACTTTTTCTGTTTTTTTATAATGGATTTAATTGTACTGCTGGGAATGTTCAAAATTTTTTACAAAACCTTTTCATAGTCCTTCCCTGTCTGGTGCTTTTCCGGAACTTTCTCCCAGACTTTTTTTAAAAGCTTCTTGGTCTGCATCGGGTGTTTTGTTTATATGTTTCTCAGTCATCCTCTGGCAGTGACAGCGCTCAGGAGATTTTTCAGCCTCCTAAGAGAAGTGTGGTCGTGTTTTGGGTTTTACAAGAGTGCTGAGGGAAACTTAATCGAAGATGGTCTCCCTGTCTGCAGAACATGGAAAAAAATTGCTTTGAAAAACACTTAATGTCTCTTGAGTCATCGTGACCAGCACCCACTACTTTATAGCGAATGCAAGGTAAGTTAAACCGGACAAAGTAAATATGCTGACATTTTTTAATTTTAATCTCAAATGAACAAATATACATACAGTACATACAGGATGTTAGGCCAGAAGCACCTTATTTCTTTATGAAGGAGAGAACGGATGTACAATCAGTGCTGTTCATTTGATTTGTTTGCATAGCTTGTGTTGTTTTTTTTATGTCAACACCTGCACATTGGATTTGTTTACATGTGGTTGTATTGTTTTTACATGCACATTGGTTTACTTGTGTTGCTTTTATATGCACATTTGATTTGCTTACTTAAGGTTGTGTTCATTAAAACCTGCATAATGGAAACGTTTACCTCTCATGGCCACATAGTGCCATCTTTAATGTTAATGTTATTTTAATGTTTATGCACACACAAAAAGTGTATAGTGCTGCTAATTCTAATTTATTTTGTTTGTTGGTTTTCAATATAAAACCTGGTAAATGATTTCAGTGTGTGTATCAGTACTTTAACATTTCCAGCTCATTTTAACAGTACCGCGATAATACTGATAACCATGATAATTTTGGTCACTATAACCTTGATATTACATTTTCATACCGTTTCATTGCTATGTAATGCTTTGTCTGGGCGAGTGACAAAATTTAGGAAGTTCTTGGGGGCTGAGGGGTGAATACTTAAGCAATCAACGGTACTTTCACATCATACACAGACATTTATCCCACTGATTAAACGTGATTCCACTGTGAGTTTATGGTAACGTGTAGCTGTGAAAATTGAGCGGAACGCAGAAGATCTGGATGTGTTGTGGACTGTGGCTCTCTTCTCTCCTCGCATGTTATCTGTTGTCCTCCAATCTCTTGTGTTTTGTACTGGCTGTCCTCTTTTCTGAGGCGGTGGGGAAGGAGAAGGTCGGTGCACCAGGGCAGTCTGCCTGTCATTGTTTTTCCGTGTGTGTGTGTGTGTGTGTGTGTGTGTGTGTGTGTGTGTGTGTGTGTGTGTGTGTGTGTGT